>NW_020769558.1:199185-209567 GCF_900518735.1 Pseudonaja textilis
AACTTCAAAATGGCTGGCTGGGGGGCATTCCGGGAGTTGAAGTCCACTGGTCTTCAAGTTCCCCAGGCAAGCTAGTCCTTCTTATTCTCTCATTGCAACTCTCGGTGCAGGAATGTGTGACCCCAATTTTGTTGGGGTGCCCCTGAAACCTGGGTGCAAGGGCAGGGTCCTGTTTGACTTGGGCAGGGGGTTGGACTAGATGACCTACCCAGGTCCCTTCCAACTCTGATTTATCTGTTAATCTGACTGACCCGGGGCTACTTCCTGTCCCGCAGGTGACGGGACACCATAGAGAAGGAATGCGAAAGAGGAATGCTGGTATTCAAATCGGGGTGTCTAAATTCTCGGGGTGTCACCGCCCTGCCCTGTCCTTGCGCAGGCCAGGCGCAGCTCAAGGAAAAGGAAGAAAGACAAGGAGGTATCGTTGTGTCTCAACACTTAATTAACAATAACAACAACAACCACAGGTGTGGTTTGTCTTTCGGGTTTCTACCTGGCTGTCGGAGGAATAAGGAGGTAGCAGGAATTGGGGCCAGGAGGTCAAGGAGTGCCGTCCTCAGACTTACGGCCACCAGGAAAGCCGGCGCTGAGTGAGACGGCCGTGAAGTGGACTTTGCCCCATTTGGCGACCTTCCTTGCCCCCACCCCCCCGTTGTGAAGTGAATTGCGGACGCTTCAAATCGGGTCGTTGAGTGAGTCTGTCTTCCTTCCCTTGACTTAGTTTACGTCATTCCTCCCCGTCGTCATCAATATGAGTCAGTGGGCCAAGCCTCCAGATTTTGATCACGCGATTATAAGGATAGTGCAAAATGGTCATTAAAGGTGGGGGAAAAAAAAATCTCTCCTGTCACTTTTTTCAGTGTAACTTTGGTCACTAAGTGAACTGTCATAAATTGAGGACTGTCTCTCAGGAAAGAGAGGAAGATTCTGGCTGCAAGAGGATTCATTCATGTCGGCTGAGGCATTCAGTGCAAACTTTGCTCGTGTCTATATTCCAGTTTACACATAGTCCTCGACTTACAGCCGAAACACGGGCTAGAATTTCCAGTCCCTAAGTGATACAATCCGTTAAGGAAGTCCTTTACGTGACTGGTCTCGATTTTGCAAATAGTTTTCTATTTTATTTTTAACCACGGTGACAAAGTGAATCACAGATTTGTTAAGCGAATCTTGTTTGAGAAAGGCATTACAGAGTTGTTAAGTGAATCTGACGGTCGTTAAATGAATCCAGACTCCCTGATTGGTCAGATGCCAGCTGGGAAGGTTTCATTCGTGTGGCTGCAGGAACGGGGCAACCGTTGTAAATCTGACTCCATATGACTTCATATGACTCCAGAAGTGGGTCAACGGTCATAACTCTGAGGAATGTTTTTTCCCCCAGCTTTGTCATTAAATGAATCATCATAAATCAAGGACTACCTGAAGTTATTAGGAAGAGATTATCCAATAGAAAGCAGGATATGCTGGCCAGAGTTACTCAACATAGGCAGTCCTCAGCTTACAACGATTCGTTTAGTGACTGTTCGAAGTTACAACGGCAATGAAAAAAGGGACTTATGACTGTGTTTCACAGACATTGCAGCCTTCCCCATAGTCACGTGATTTACACACTCCGATGCATGACAACTGATTCGCAATTACAACGGTGGTGGTGTCCTGGGGCAGGAAGGTGTCGTGTAATTCCCTTTTTTCGACCGTCGGACGTGCAAAATCCAACGGAAAACCAGGTTCACTTAACAACCGTGTTACTCATTTAACCACAGCGGAAATTCACTTAACAACGGTGGCAAAGCAAAGTCGTAAAACGGGGCAGCTTAACCAAATGACATCCATTTGGGGCTCCAAAATTGCAGTTGTAAGTTGAGGACGGCTTGTAACGAGATGGGGGGGGGGGGGGAAACCCACATTCATTAAATCGACAAAATAAGTCAAAAAAAAATTTATTCTGAGAAAAACGTTGGATTAAACCTCAAAAGTTTGCCCATTCCTCCTTCAACTGGCTCATTGTGGGTTCAAATCCCACCCAAGCCCAGCTGTCAGGATTCCAGCAATCGCCCCGATTAAATCATGATCCTCGAGCCAAACTTCAAAAAACTTCAAAGGATTTATTAGAGGCAAACATACTGGCACTACCCTCTATGAAAGCAAATCTTCCCCCCCCCCTTCCATCTCGAACGCCGTCCTTGTGCGGATCACTGCAAGGAAGGAGATTACGCAGAATCGAATCGAACGCAGATGAAATGCGGGGACGATGAGATCCTTTTTGCGGATTTAATCGGGATTAGTCGGCTGGCCAAACAGAGTATTTTAAGAGCATTTGCTCAGCGCTTAGCAGATCGGGAATACTGCTGGAATCGACGTCATCCTTGCAGCTTGAATCGGGGTGGGGTTTAGCCGGTCTGGACCGGTTAGGACGAACCAGCTATAAAGTTTTCATCCGGCTATGAATCCAGATAGCAATAGCACTTATATACTGCTTTAGAGTGCTTTACAGGCAAGCTGGTCGTAAGATGAGGACCTACATCCTTTCCCCCCCCCCGGATCTTCTCCAAATCTTCTTGCAATCCATCCCCCACCCAATTCCATCTGCGGATTTGGGTAAGTGGGCAAAAGAGCGAGTGGATTCCGAAAGTATTTTCTTTCTGGGCTATAGAAAGTAACTTGGGACCACTTAATGATGGGCGGACTTCGACTCCCAGAATTCCCCAGTCAAGGTGGCTGGCTGGTGCATTCTGGGAGTTGAAGTCCACACATCTTAAAACCACTAAGACCCTTGTCCTAGAACAGCGCTTTTCAATCTTGGCAAATTCAAGATGGCCGTCTGGAGGGATTCTGGGAGTTGAAGTCCCACAGGTCTTAAAACCACAAGGGTTGGACTGACTGGGGAATTCTGGGAGTTGAAATCCACCAGTCTGGAAGTCACCATCATTGAACTGACTGGGGAATTCTGGGAATTAAAGTCCACACATCTTAAAATCCCTACGGCTGGAGACCCTCGTCCTAGAACACCGTTTTTCAATCTTGACAACTTTCAAGATGGCTGGCTGGAGGATTCTGGGAAGTGAAGTCCACACATCTTAAAATTACAAAGGTTCGATTGATTTGGGGGATTCTGGGACTTGAAGTCCACCGGTCTGGAAGTCGCTATCGTTGAACTGACAGGGAAGTGGTTTTCAACTCCCAGAATTCCCCCCCAAAATTGGATAAGATGTTTTTTTTAAATAGACGGTGGGAATGTGGTAGATGTAATATATCTTAATTTCAGCAAAATGAAAAAAAATAATAATCCATGACGGGAAACTCTGCTGACTAAGGGATTCTGGGAGTTGAAGTCCACCCGTCTTCAAGTTGCTGAGATTGAAAAACACTTACAAACCTTGATCTGACCTCACAGCCCAACATACTAGATTTAAAATAAGACAAGAACAAATATGATCCTACAGTTATCCCATTTTTTAAAAATTGATTAACCTTCTTAATAGACGGTGGGAATGTGCTAGACATAATATATCTTGACTTCAGCAAAATGGAAAAAAATAACCCAGGGCAAATGAATAAATGAATAAATAGGTTAAAAGTGGGCTTGGTGCCATGACAATTAAACGGGAAACTGGTCTGCTGGCTGGGGGGATTCTGTGAGTTCAAGTCCATCCAATTTCAAGCTATTAAGGTTGAAAATCTCTGCACCAAACCATGATCTGATCTCATGACCCATGACAAATAAGAACAAATGTGGTTAGACAAGGGTTATCACGTATTTTGATTAGGGTAATTTAATAGACGGTGGGAATGCAGTAGATGTAATATACCTTGACTTCAGAAAAGCGGAGGGGGAAAAATAATCCACTTCAAGTTAAATTATTTTTTTTTCTAACCTTTATTATTATTTTTTTAATTTAAAAATATGATAATGACGTATTTAAAAAAAAAAAACCTGACAAGCTAAATTAATAAACAAGTTAAAAAGTGGCATAAAAATTAAACAGGAACTAATCTGCTGACTGGGGGATTCTGGGAATTGAAGTCCACCCGTCTTCAAGCTGCCAAGGTGGAAAACAGGCTACCCAAAACCTCCATCTGATCTCACAGCCCAACATTTAAAAATAGGACAAGAACAAACGCAGCTAAATGGCTTTATCACATTTTCTTTGTTTTTTTTGGATTGAGTAATTTCTTTATAGACGGTTAGGATGCAACATATCTGGACTTCAGCAAAGTGGAAAGAGCGGAATAAACAACCCCCCCAAATAATATTTTTTTTTTTGGTAAAGTTTACTTATTTATTTTTTAAAATCGAAAAAGATGATAATGGTGCATTGTTTTTTTAAAAAAATTAATAAACTAAATTAATAAACAGGTTAAAAGCAGGCTGGATGGCATATTGACGAAGTGGAAAACCTTGATGTGCTGACTGTGAAAATCAGGGAGTTGAAGTCCATCCATCTTCACAGCTGTCCAGGTTGCAGGAAATTATGCCAAAGGGGGGGCAGGCCAGGGGGCCCCTCCCACCCACCCCACACCCCTCCAGGGAAAACAGATTTTGCAAAACAAAACAAAAAAACCTGATAGGGAAATAGCTCCACCAAGAGACCAAGATAAGACCTCAAAGGTTTCTTTTCAATTTTCATTCCCTTCCCCCCAGGAATTGGAAATTAGGGGAGGAGGGGGAATATTTTAATGGGGTGGAGGTCTGGGCACCTCACTTTTCAAAAGCCCCTAAGGGAGAAGATGATGGGAGCGGAGATAATTTCAAATATTTTGCAAGTGGGGGGAGGAGCAGGGAAGCGGAAGGGACTGGCGTGAGAGAGTGGTGTGTATGAAGCGTAATGGAATAAATAAAAGTTGGAAGGGACCTTGTAGGTCCTCTAGTCCAACCCCTTCTCTCTCCGTCCATCTGTCTGTCTCTCTCTCTCACACACACACACACAAACACATATACACACCAGGTTTAAAGGCCAGGCCAGTAGCTCTGGCCATTTACAGCCCAAGAAATGGGAAACTGCTGGGTTCAAGAAAGGCCGCCATTTATGTTTGAAAAGCTAAGCAGGGTCTGGGCTGGTGAGGGCTTGGAGGGGCAGATTGGATAAGGGAAAGAGCTCTCCGGAGAGGCAAAATAATAACAAATGCAAATATTGCCACAGGGTGTGTGTGTGTGACACAGGCTTGTCTCGCCGGAGTGACAATTTCTCAAGCTTGATGACTTTTGATGATGTGTGGACTTCAGCTCCCAGAATTCCCCAGCCAGCCATGCACCCAAGATGCCTGTCACCACTGTAATAGTCTTGGCTTATTTTTGCCAGTTGTGTTATTTCTGTTTGCAGGTCTTTCTTGGTTGTGTTATTATTGTTGTTATTGTTATTATTGTTACATTTATTTTGCCTGCCCACTCTAGTTGACTCGGGGTCCCTTACACAATTTTCTTTCTTTCTTTCTTTCTTTCTTTCTTTCTTTCTTTCTTTCTTTCTTTCTTTCTTTCTTTTTCTTTTCCTTTCTCTTTCTCTTCCTTTCCTCCTCCCTCCCCATCTTCTCTCTCTTTCTTTCACTTTCTTTCTTTCCTCTTTTCCTCCCCTTTCCTTCTTTCCTCCTTTCCTTCCTTTTTTCTTTCTTTTTCTTTCATTCTCTTTCACTTTCACTTTCTTCCCTCCTCCCGCCCTGTCTTCTCTCTCTCTCTCTTTCCTCTTTTCCTCCCTTCTTCTTCTTTTTTCCTTTCCTTTTCCCATTTTTCTGTTTCTCTCTCTCTCCTCTTTTTCTTCTATTTCTCTCGTTTTCCCTCTTTCTCTTTCTTTTTGCTCTTCCTTCCTTCTGCCTCTCAACCTTCCTTCCTTTCTTCTTTCATTTTTCTCTCTTTTTCTTTCTCATTTTCCTTCCTTCCATCCTCCCTCCCTCCCTCCTTCCTTTCCTTCCTCCCTCCCTCCCTCCCCTCCCCCCCTCCCTTCCTTCCCTCCTTCCTTCCCTCCTTCCTTCCTTCCCTTCCCTTCCCTTCCCCTTTAGCCTCTGAGGCAAGGAGAATTTTAACTGTGGCCGTCCTAGTCAGATGAGTGGACAGAGGTGGCTGGACTAGTTCCCACGGGCATGAATGTCCTTCCTGTGCAGCTGACCAAGATATTTTTCCTTTTATCAGAAAAATCTTTCCACACCTATCTATTAAAACGTTCCGTCCTCCCTTTTTCTTTTTCCTTTGTAGTATCCAAATTCAAGGACACAGTGCGGGGGAGGGGGGGTGCGGGGGGGGGAGCCTTTGGTGGGCATTTGAAGGGGAGCTTGGGCACCGCTGACCACAGGCCCTGCGGGCAACCTCTGAAGCTCCGCTGGGGCAGCTCAGCTGTTGACATCAAAGCAGCGGCAACTTTCCTCAACCCTTGGAGGAAACCTGGGTTTTTTTTTTCAACTTTGACAACTTTAAGACTCCTGGACTTCAACTCCCAGAATTCCCCAGGGGGATCATTTGTCCCCACTTTGCAGAACTCAAGATATATTACGCTTCCTTATCTATTTCTATCTATCTATCTACCTATCTATCTATCTATGCATCTATCTATGCATCTATCTATCTACCATCTATCTCTATCATCTATCTATCTATCTCAATCTATCTATCTACCTACCTACCTACCTACCTATCTCTATTTATCTATCTCTATCTATCTATCATCTATCTCTATCTATCTATCTCTATCATCTATCCCAATCTATCTATTTGTCTATCTCAATCTATCATCTATCTCTATCTATCTATTATCTATCTATCTATCTATCTATCTCAATCTATCTATCTCTATCCATCTCTCCCTCCCTATCTTTTATATATATCTGTCTGTTTATCTGTCTGTTTGTCTATCTATCCATCCATCCATCTCTCTCTCTCTCCCTCCCTATCTTTTATCTATCTATCTATCTATCTCTCTCTCTCTCTCTCTCTCTCTCTCTCTCTCTCTCTCCCTTTTATCTATATCTACCTACCTACCTACCTACCTACCTATCTTTATCTGTCTGTCTATATCTTGTCTATCTATCTCCATCTCTCTCTCTCTACCTTTTATCTCTACCTACCTACCTACCTACCTACCTACCTATCATTTATCTATCTCTATATGTATCCATCTATCGATGTCTACATGTATATATTTATCTCTCTCTCTCTCTCTCCACAAACAAAATGGCTCCATCCTCCTTCAAGCCAGCGCCCTCCAAGGGATGTTTTGGAGGCTGCTTCTCCGAGCTGGGTTGGGGTCCCTAGAAGAACCACCTTCTGGCACCGGTGAGGAAAAAAAATGTCTTTGGGGGGGTCCAGAGGGGGGTGTTTCTTCTTTTCCCACGCCATCCTGGCCCCCACAACTGTCTTGCAGGGCAGGCAGACCCCCTTCCGCCCACCCCCACCCCGTCTCAGTGTGTCCCCCCCTCCCCCAATTGCGAGGACTGTCCCCTTCCTCTTTCTCCACCAGGTCAATCGTAGGAGCGCAGCCCACCAGGGCGCGCGAAAAAAAAAAAGGCTGCTGGGGTGAGAGTCCCCCCCCCCCCCCCGCCCCCCCCCCCCCCTCAACCCAGGCTGCAAGAAACCGGCTGGGAAAGTGGGGGGGGAGGGGTCGCAGGTTGGCCTGAGCGGCGCCCGATTTGCATATGGATGAAGGGGGCGGGGCCCGAGGGAGAGATTAAAGCGGCGGGCGCCTTCGCCCGGCAGCCCTCTTTGCCTTCGGTAGCATCTTCGTCTGCGCTCACCTTTGCTCCGGCTCCGGCTGCGGCTCCAGAACCGGGCGGCTTACCAGTTTCGCCTCGTCTCTTTCTTCTTCTTCTTCTTCTTCTTTCGCAACCCCGAGCCCCGCCATGGCCGTGGAGAAGGAGAAGAAATCCTGCGGGCAGGTGATGCACGAGTGGAAGGAGTTCATCTGGAACCCTCGCACCCACCAGTTTATGGGGCGCACCGGCGGCAGCTGGGGTGAGGCTCGCGGCTGCGGCGGCCGATGGGTTTTTCAGGGAGACCCAGATCTGCCCTTCCTTGCCCCCCCCCCCCACGTCTCTCCGGGCGGAGAATCCCGTCTCTGCCTCTCTAGTGGTGGAGGGGAAGGGGCTGCTGAGCCCGGGGAGTGGGGGGGGGGCGCCTCTTTTCCAAGGGGAGCCTACGCCCACCCCCGACCTTAAGAAAAGACGCGCCCTGGGGCTAGGAGGCTAGGAAAAGCCTCTTTGAGGAGGGGAGGGGGGCTTCAAAGGTTGAGTAATGGGAGGAAGAAGAAGGCTCCGTTTAATGGCGCGTGGGGGGGGGTGTCGGCGGGCGGCGGCGGCTTAAAAAAGGGCTCTTCCTTTTCCAGGGATCTCCCGTTGGGGAGGGGGCGTCCTTAGCATTCTCATGAGCCGATTCTCATATCCCCCTTTTTTTCCCCCCCAAACCAACCCCCCCCCCCGGTTTCGACTGGGGGGGAGGGGGCTCCCCCCCCCCCATAAGGCCCCCCCCGGCACATCTTGTGTGGGGGGGGAAGGGTCTCTCTCGCAACCCCTCCCCACATCCAATCCCACCTGTCTCGGTCCTCTTTTAGTTTCCTCCGGACGCGGGTTTAAGGGAAAAAACGGGGAAGGGAAGGGAAGGGGGGCGGGGGAGGAAAAAGCGAAGGCTGGGAATGTGACCTTTGTGATGTTCCTGAAGACGACTTAAAAGGTGTGTGTGTGTGTGTGTGGGGAGGGGGGTGTCAACGGGGTGGGGGGAGTGCAAAGCTTCAAAGGAACTTGATAAAAAAAAAATCCCCCCAGCGCTTCGCCGGCGATTGCGACAAAAAAAACCAACAACTTTTAAATCCATCGCGCTCCAAGAGTACAAGGAGCTTTTTTTTTATTTTTTGACGTTCAATGGGGGGGGGCGTTAATTCCCCCCCCCCCCCACACCTTTTAAAAGAAACGGGGGGGGGGGGGGGGGGGGGGGGGGGGGAAAGAGGGAAGAAAAACTGCAGGGGGAAAATATAATTACACTTTAATTTAAAAGGGCGAAAGCCAAGCAGATGAATGCGGCACGAAAACCCGAATTATTTGTGTGGCGTTTTTTTTGTGTGTTGAGGACTTTTAAAACGGGTGGGGGGTTTCCAGCGAGATCTGGCTATTTTATAAAAAATTTAAAAGAGGGGGGGGGTGGGATGGACCAGGAAAAGGATGGGAGCGCAATCTTGAGGTTTTTGGAGCGGCCGGCTTAAAGATATTTTGAGTAAGGGGCTCAAGAAAGAAGCATTCATGGGGCGGGAAAGGGGGGGGGACAGGGGGGGGGGGGGGGGGGGGCCGCGGCGTTTTTTCTATGTTTTTGGGGGGGGGGGGGCGGTGGGGGGAGGAGAACATCTCCTTTCTCTTCACTCTTTCACAAACCTCCCCCCTCCTCACCCTTTCTGTGAAGGATGCCTGAGGCAACCCAGGGCCTGTAGAGGAGGAGGAGGAGGAGGAGAAGAAGAAGAAATAGGTCACACGCATTTCCCTTCTGCTAAAAGGGGAGTGGGCTTGGCTGCCCGGGCCCCCTCCCCTCCTCCCCACCCCCCCAATGGCTGCCCAATCTGTCCAAGGGGCTCGGAAGGGAGGGTGGGGTGAGGGGCTTCTCCTTTCTCCCTGGCCTCCCCTCTCTCATTTCTGCCTCTCATTGAATATAAGGCGGGTGCCTTTTTTTCCCCTCCTTCCTGTCTAAAAAGACTGCAGTTGGCACTCGGCTGGCATCTGGGTTGGCATCAACGTTTGAATTGAGGTGGGGGGAGAGAGAGAGAGAGAGAGAGAGCTCCCTAAATATCCAAAACTGGCAATATGTGCCTTCTTCCCCCGTTAGAGGAGGCCTACGCAACCCTCTCCCAGATATTTTTTTTGCATTTTTGCCTCGTCCCCCCAGCCCCCCCCCAAAAAGCCAAAATTAAAAATAAATAAATGAAATTTAAAAATTAAAATGTGTTAACTCTTGGAAGCTTCTTCCCTGGCTGTTGAGATGAGAGGAGTTTCTTGGAAAGGAAAGGAATAGATTTCCCTGGCGATACATTTGGCACTAGAGTTGGGGTGGCTTGGCTCCCCCCAGGACAATCTCAGGGAGGGTGGGGTTGAGGGTTGAGAGTGAAAGAAGTGTGTGTATGGGGGGGTGTTTTTGGGGGGGGAAGGGGGAGGGCAGGATTTCCAGGCAGGGAGCAGCCCCCCCTGAATGTGGAGTGGGAGGTGGTCTTTTAATGAATTGGCCTCTTTAAAAAATACCTTTTTATTAGTCTCTGCCTTTCTTTTCTTTTTTCTCTTCCTTTTTCCTTTCTCCCTTCCTCCTCCTTTCTTTTTCTCTTTTTCCCTTTCTTTTTTTTCTCTTTTTTCCGCCTCTTTTTTCTTTCTTTCCTTCTTTTCCTCTCTTTCCTTCTTCCCACTCTTTCCTTTCTGTCTTCCTTTCTTCCCTT
>NW_020769558.1:212995-236476 GCF_900518735.1 Pseudonaja textilis
AAGAAAGAGAAAGAAAGAAAGAAAGAAAGAAAGAAAGAAAGAAAGAAAGAAAGAAAGAAAGAAAGGACAGAGACAGACTTATCTGAAATGGTATATATAGGTTCTCCTGTTTAGCAGGGGGCTGGACTAGATGATCTCCAAGGTCCCTTCCAGCTTCTATTCTTATTCTTTTTCTATTCTATTTTCTATTCTACTCTAAAGAAACAAAGAAAAAGGAAGGAATGAAAGGAGATAGGAAGAGAAAGATAGGAGGGAGGGAGAAAGGAAGGAAGGAAGGAAGGAAGGAAGGAAGGAAGGAAGGAAGGAAGGAAGGAAGGAAGGAAGGAAGGAAGACAGACAGACAGACACTTATCTGAAATGATATAGGTTCTCCTGCTTTAGCAGGGGGGCTAGACTAGAAGACCTCCAAGGTCCCTTCTATTCCATTCTATTCTAAAGAAAGGAGGGATGGAGGGAGGAAAAAAGAAGGAAGAAAGAAAGAGAAGGAAGGAGGTATGGAGGGAGGAAAAAAGAAGGAAGAAAGAAAGAAAAGTGGAGAGAGAAAGAGAAGGAAGGAGGGATGGAGGGAGGAAAAAAAGGAAGAAAAAAAGAGAAGGAGGGAGGGAGGAAGAAGGATAGCTAGAAAGAAAGAAAAAAAAAAACTTGCTTTAAGCTACCGAAGGTTTGAAACTGGAGATAAGCAACTCCTAAATCAGAATTTACGAGGCATAATTATTATTTTTTTTTTAAAAAAGAAGCTGTCTGACAATTAGTTAAATGCTCCAATGAACCTTTTCCAAATTTTGAGACTGTTTTGAAGAAGTGTCTTTTCTTCTGGTCGCCTTCTCCATTTTAAATCTTTTCCCTCCTGAAGATGGATGGGGCTGGTTTAATGGAGCTGGTTTTAAAATTCTGCTCTGACTTAACCTACATTTTTTTTCCCCCCAAAAGGCTTTCAGCTTTTCTTTTCTTTTCTTCTTATTTTTTTTTCCACGATTCTTTTTTTTTTTTTTTTTTGCAGGTCAGAGTTTGATTAAAATTCAAATAAAGGCCTGGATAAATTGCCTTTTATTCTGTTGGGGTTAGAGGAAGAAAAAAAAACGACGCATTGTGGGGGAAAAAAAACAGCATTTAGGAAGCAATTGAGATGGATGGATAGATGGACGGATGGACAGACAGATAGATAAATGGATGGAGAGATAGAGAGATATTGATATAGATATATGTAGATATGTGTGTGTGTGCGTAATATATACACACACACACACATGGAACGGAAATGTGGGGCTCAATTAATTAAAAAATAATTAAAATTAAAAAGATTCTGGATAATCATTTTGTCTGAAGTGGTGTGGGGTTTCCTGCCTAAGCAGGGGGTTGGACTAGAAGACCTCCAAGGTCCCTTCCAATTCTGATTCTATCCTATCCTAATTTCTATTCTATTCTGTTCTGTTCTATTCTATTCTATTCTATTCTATTCTATTCTGTTCTATTCTATTCTATTCTATTCTAATTGTGGCTGTAAGTCGAGGACGATGTCTTATTTTCTTGCAGAAATTTAGATTTTTGCATTTGGCTCCCAAAATTCATGAAATACAAAATCTAAATTTCTGCAAGGAAATAGACGTCGTCCTTGACTTACAGCCACAGCTGAGCCCCACATTTCTGTTGCTAAGTGGAACCGTTGTTAAGTGAATTTTGCCCCCTTTTACAACCCTTCTTGCACACCGCTGTTAAGCAAATCTCAACCAGCTGATGGTGACTTCCTGACCAACACCGTCAGGGGGAAGCCAGATTCGCTTAACAACTGGGTGACTGGCTTCAAAAGCTACCACCGATCCGCTTAACGACAGCTGCAGAAAAGGTCGTAAAATGGGTCGAGACACGCGGAACAAATGTTTCGCTTCTCTACAGAAATGTTGGGCTCCATTGTGGTTGCAACTCGAGGACTACCTGCCTCACGACTTGGGTGGGGTGGGAGGATGGAGGGATCCTTACTCTCTGGAGCAACTTGTGAGAAACAGGACTGGGACGTGACGATGGAGGGCAATCGATAGATCCCTTTATACAGCTAGTCCTTGACTTACAACGATCCACTTAGTGGCCATTCAGAGTTTACAACAGCGCTGAAAAAAAGTGACTTATGGCCATTTCCCACGCTTACGACCATTGAAGCATCCCCACATGATCCCAATTCAGCTGCTTAGTAACTGACTCATATTTATGATGGTCGCAGCGACAGGGGGGAAGAGTATGTCACGTTATCCTCTTTTGCAACCTTCTGGTGAGTGCCGTCGTTGAGGGAAGCCGGATTCACGTAATGACCGTCAAAATAACAGAACCCCTGCAGCGATTCCCTTAACGATGGGGAGGAAGAAAACGAGGGGAGAAGAAACTCCCCGATTGAACATCTCGTTTAACGACAGAAATGTGTGTGGGGGGGTCCATTTTGGTCGTAAGTCGAGGATGGCCTGCAGACTTGGCAGGGGGAGAAACTGTTCCGATTCCAAGGAGAGCGGCCATGCGGCCGTGGTTTCTCTCTTTATTAATTTTCTATTAATTACCGTGCTTCTACCGAAAATAAGACCCTGTCTTATATATATTTTTTGCCACCAAAAAAGGGCACCAGGTCTTATTTTTTGGGGGGGATGTCCTCCACGGACTAACCTCACTTGCGTGCGTCGCCACTGGCCTCCTTCCGGAAGTCCTTCTCCTGCGGCTGGCAAGGCTTTCCTGAAGGCCTCTGCAGCCGATAACAGAGTTCTGGATCGATCCGGAGCTTTTTTTACCAGCTCCAGAGGCCTTCAGGAGAGCCTTTGCGAGCCTTGCTGGCTGCAGAAGAAACAGGCTGGCAAGGCAGGTGTCGGGGTGCGCAAGGCCTAGCTACAACTTTCCAAAGGTAAGTAGTAGGGCAGCTCCACCCACTCCCATCCTCACCCTAGCTTAATTTTTACCTGTCCATTCTGGAGTAGGTGGGATCTTCATCAGGGCTTATTTTGGGGGAGGGGGAGGGCTTACATTGGGTGCATGTGTAAAAAAAAACCCAAGCTAGGTCTTACTTTCAGGGTAGGTAGGTCGTATTTTCGGGGAAACAGGCTACATTTCTTAGTGCTTCATAAACATCGTGTTGTCTGGATCAATTTCGATTTGCTTGAAGATCCATTCGTGGTTTCTCCAGTTCTCTGACCGTGATTTGCAGGAGCGGGAGGGCAACTTGGTTTTCCCCAAACCAGAGGGTCTGTAGCCCTGGCAGATTTGGGGAAGGGGTATTCTGCAAAGACCCCATCCCCAAAGGACAGAGCCTAGAGCTTTTTTGGGAGGGAGTGCAGGAGACGACAAGATATCTTGGCTTCCATTTAATTTATTAATTGTCCTTTTCTACGTGAGAAGTTCTGCCTCGGCCCACCCTCAAACTCTGAGGATCTCCCCCAGGGGAGAGGGTGACCTGTTTTTTGGGGAGGGGGCACGCTTTAGGAGTGCCACATCCAGAATTCCCAACAGAGGGGCTGACGGGGGCATTCTGGACATTGCAGAGCCTGGGCATCTAAATCAGGGGTCTCCAAACTCAGCCTTTTAAGACTGGTGGACTCCAACTCCCAGAATTCCCCCATTCAGCTTCGCTAAGACTTCCACTCTCTCTGCTTGCTTCCTCTCTTGTCATCCCTTCCTCTGCAATCTCTCCGCTCTAGGGAGGAGGTGGTATGGGTGGAATGGGGGATTCTCTCTTTCTGTCATCTTTCTTTCTCTTTTTCTTTCTTTCTTCTCTCTCTTTCTCTTGCTTGCTTTCTGCCTCTCATTTATCTTTCTCTGTTTCTTTCTTTTTCTCACTCCGCCTCTCTTCTTTCTTTCTTTCTTTCTTTCTCTTTCCTTCTTTCTTTCTTTCTCTTTCTTTTTCTTTCTCTTTCTTTTTTCTTCTTTCGCTTTCTGCCTGTCACCTCTTTCTCCTTCTCACTTTCTTTCTGCCTCTCATTTATCTTTCTCTGTTTCTTTCTTTTTCTCACTCCGCCTCTCTTCTTTCTTTCTTTCTTTCTTTCTTTCTTTCTTTCTTTCTTTCTTTCTTTCTTTCTTTCTTTCTTTCTTTCTTTCTTTTCCTTCCTTCCTTCCTTCCTTCTTTCTTTCTCTTTTTCTTTCTCTTTCTTTTTTATTCTCTCGCTTTCTGCCTGTCACCTCTTTCTCCTTCTCACTTTCTTTCTGCCTCTCATTTATCTTGTTGTTTCTTTCTTTTTCTCACTCTGCCTCTCTTCTTTCTTTCTTTCTTTCTTTCTTTCTTTCTTTCTTTCTTTCTTTCTTTCTTTCTTTCTTTTTCCTTTTTCTTTTTCTTTCTCTTTCTTTTTTCTTCTCTCGCTTTCTGCCTGTCACCTCTTTCTCCTTCTCACTTTCTTTCTGCCTCTGATTTCTCTATCGCCTTTTTCTTTCTTTCTTCTCTCTCAGTCTTTTTTTCTTTCTTTCTTTTTTCCTTCTTTCCCTTCCATTTCTTTCCCCTTGCTTTCTCTTACATTCTTTCTTCCGCCTGTCACCTTTCTCTCTCTCTCTCTCCTGCTCTCTCACTCTCTCCCCCGCCCCAGTGCCAATATGGACCCCCCCGCACTGCAGGGGTCCCTCAAATAAGCTGTGTGTGTGTGTCTGTGTGTGGCTTTCTGCTTGCTCTTTTTAATTTCCTGCCCCCATACTGGAGGAAAGGCGCTGCTGACGCTATCTTCCCACCCACCAAAGACCTTGGGTTAAGCAGGAGGTGGTGACACGCCAGGCAAGGGGTTCTCAGGTTTCCTGGTCGGCCATCATCTAATTAAATTGGCACAGAGCCTGGGGTTGAGCCAGGGGACACCTGGGAGTCCTGGCAGAGGCAGGTAAAGGAGGATGGGGGGCGTGGCTGGGCATCCTTGGGGGAGGGGCCTCACCTGTGGATATTAAACCCACCCAGAAATCCAAGTAGTGGGTTTGATAGAGAAGAACGGATGTTTGTGTACAGTGGGCCAGTTTTTCTCAAACTTGGTAATCTTGGACGGTGGGTAGATTTCCATACCCAGAATTCCCCAGCCAGAAAAAAGAGAGAAGGAAAGAAAAAGAAAGAAAGAAAGAATAAAAGAAAAGAACAAAATAAAAATTCAACTTCTGGGAGCTGAAGTCCTTCCATCTTCAAGTTGCCAAGGAAGAAAGAGAAAGAGTGAAAGAGGAAGGAAGGAAGGAAAGGGAAGGGAAGAAAGGAAGGAAAAAAGAAAAGGAAGGAAATGAAAGAAGGAGGGAGGGAGGAAGAAAGGAAGGGAGGAAGTTAAGGAATGAAAGTAAGTAATGTAAGAAAAGAAGAAAGAAGGGAAATAGCTAAAGAGAGAGAGAGAGAGAGAAGGAAAAGGAAGGAAGGGAAGCAGGAAAAAAGGGAGGAAAGGGAAGACAAAGAAGAGAAAGAAGGGAAGGAATAAAGACAGGAAAGAAACTGAAGAAAAAGAGAGAGGAAGAAAAGAAAGGAAAGAAAAGAGGGAGGGAGAGAGAGAAAGGAAAGAAAGAAAGAAAGAAAGAAAGAAAGAAAGAAAGAAAGAAAGAAAGAAAGAAAGAAAGAAAGAATGAATTCTGGGACTTGAAGTCCATCCACCTTCCAGCTGCCAAGGTGGAGAAAAACTGCTTAAATCTGTGCAAATAAAATTAATAACCATAACAACTTGGGGGGAGGGGGGTTTCCTTAAAACATGTCACTAACCTGGCCGCCTGTGTCTCCCCCCCCCCCCCCCCCCCCCCCCCCCCCCCCCCCCCCCCCCCTCCGCCCCCCCCCCCCCGCCACCTCATGTCTTCCCCCCCACCCCCCGTTCAGCCCTCATCCTGCTCTTCTACTTGGTCTTCTACGGCTTCCTGACGGCCCTCTTCACTCTCACCATGTGGGTTATGCTACAAACCGTGGATCCCTTCATCCCCAAGTATCAGGACCGTCTCTCCATCCCAGGTGAGTCTCAGGCCAGGTAGGAGAAGAGAAACTTGGGGGCCCCCTTCCCTTCCGGTCTTGCCCTGCAGCCTTGGTTAAGATGCTTGCGGGAGCGCCAACCCCGGAGGCTTTCAAGAAGAGACTGGGCTGCCATTTTGTCAGAAATGGTGTGGAGTCCCCTGCTTGGGGGGGGTTGGGGGTTGGGGGTTGGACTAGATGACCTCCAGGGATCCCTTCCAACTCTGATTATCTGTTATCTTTTATTATTTTATCTTTTGTTTTAATTTTGCGTTTTGCATTCTCTTTGGTCTTTCATTTGATTTTTTTTTTAAAGTCATTTCTTTTATAACATCGTGCATTTTCTTTTTATCTTTTACGGGTCCTGTTTTTTTTTTTTAATGTTGTTTCTTTTTTTATTTTGATTTGACATTAACATTTGATATTGTATTTTATCGTTATCATTTCACTTCTTTTTTCATTTTGTATTTGAGTTATATGTCTTTTATTTTGATGATTTGATTTTCTCTTTTTTGGGTTTTCAACGATTTTGTTTTTGTCTCTTATTTGTTTTTTATTAAAAATTTTATTTTATATTTATGACAAGTCCATGTTTCATTTAAACAGTGTGTCGACTGGGTACATATATCTTGTGCTAGCAATTATAATTAACATACTTTCCTTGCCAAAATTTTAGTAATCACATTTTCTTTACAAACCGTTGTTGCTTAGGTATTTTATCTTTATAAGCAATCTTAACTTACTTCTCTGTACATTCATCTACTCCATTTTAACTTATTACTTTATTTTCCAACCGTTGATAAAATAGATCCCATGCCATATAGTATTTAGTTTCTTTTTTCTTTAATTGCCAATGTTAATTTATTCATCTCTTTTATTTTTAATTGATTTTCTCTCTCTTTCTCTCTATTTTTGGTTTTGAGTTATTTTGCTTTGTTGCTTTTATTTTTAATGTTTCGATTTTCTCTTTTTTTTTATTATTCCGGAATGATTTCATGTTATCCGTTTTTAATTTTAGTTGGATTTTAGATTTATTTTTCTCCTCTTTTAATGGCAGGCATGATGATCCGTCCCCAAACAGAAAGTCTGGAAATTAGTTACAACTTAAGCAAAACGGAGTCTTGGGACGGCTACGTGAAAATGCTCAATACCTTTTTGGAAGGTAAGTGAGGGAAGGGAGTCAAATTCACCGTTGAAGGTGAATAACAGAATAAGACAGCTTGGAAGGGACCCTGGGGGGGTCATCTAGTCCAGCCCTCTGCTCAAGCAGGAGCCCCTATATCATTTCAGACAAGTCCAATCTATTTCTTAAAAAGTGGAAAAGTGGAAAACAGGGAGAAGAAGAGAAGGAAGAAAGAGAAGGAAAAGGAAAATGAGGAGAAGGGGGGAAGGAAGGGGAGGGAGGAGAAAAAGAGGGGAGGAGAGAAGAGTGGGAGCAAGTGAAGGGAGGAAAGGAAGGAAGGAAGGAAGGAAGGAAGGAAGGAAGGAAGGAAAAAAAGTGCTTTAGAGAAATTACTATGAAATTCATTTGGGCAAGCAAGAAGTCAAGAATTAAGAAAATTTATTTACAAGACAGTAAAAGCAGAGGCGGCTTTGGTCTCCCTGCCTGGGAGACATATTATAAAGCAGCGATGTTAATGTGGATAAAGGATTGGATTAAATTGGAAAACAAAAGAATTCTAACATTAGAAGGATATGACTTACAAATAGGGTGGCATGCCTTCTTGTGGAACCCGAGTAGTAAAAATCACTCATACTTTCAGAGACATACTTTACACAAATCTTTGATTAAAAACCTGGTCTAATATTAGGAAAAACCATTACAGGAAAGTTCCGTTATAGTTGTCAACTATGGAGGCAATGTTCCACCCTAATACAATGGACATTAGTAAGAAGTTCAAATATCACCAGATTTTAGACAAAGAAGGAAAGCTCAAATCGACCCAAGAATTAGAAAAAACCAAAAAAATAATGATTGATCGTTGGTCCTATTTCCAAATAGCAATAAGACATGAGAAAGTTTTAAAAGAATTCGGAATAGAATCAAAAGAGCAATAAATTTGATAAGATACTTTGGGGCCCAGATAAAAATGTGATATCTAAATTATATAATTATCTATTGGAATATGAATTAGCTGAGGAAATTGTGAAAGGACCAATGATAGCGTGGGCAAGAAATTTCGGCTATAATATAGACTTAGAAGACTGGGAAGAAATCTGGCAGAGAAATCTTACAATAACTAAATCTGTGTCTTATAAAGAGAACTTAAATTAAAAGGAAACGAGGAGGCAGAATTTTACTCGATCTGGAATAGGTGGTGCGATTGGCTAGAACGTAAAAAAAAAAACGAAAAGAGAAATCAAGGGGGGAAAACGAATTTATGAAACAGATTATGATACATACAATAACAAACAGGAATTGTTAATGTTAGTCTTAGACTCCCTCGTCCTTTAAACAATTAATAGAAGGAATTCACCGGTAAAAATAGATAAGTATAATCCAACAACAAACATTAATAACAAAACATTATGTTTGATAAAACACAAATAACAGAGAACCTATAGGAATCAAGAAATAACTGCCACAGAATATAATCTAGGAAATATTTAACTCACTGTCAAATGTGTCAAAGGAAAGCTTGATTAGTTTTAGCACAGAGATTATTGTGATGTTTGTCTGTAGGAATCTTTGCCTTTTGAGTTTGTATATTTGTATATTTTAACTTTTTCTATTTAATAAAGTTTATTTTTTTAAAAAAAAAAGTGCTTTAGGGAAAGGAAACTTTTATATGTCCACCCAACTGTAGCGACTATGGGCAGTTCACAAAATTGAATCTCAATAAAACGAATCAAGAACAGCAATTAAAAAATACTCATACAGCAACAGTTGAGGAAACCATGGTTTGTGGCCTAGCAAATGCCCCTCTGTCCTAACCCAACCCACCCTTAGCCAAACCACGGCGCAGCCTGGCCCGTTTGCTATGGGGCTCATTGACCCTGATTTTGAAGAGAAAGGAAAGAAAGGATAGGAGAAAAGGGAAAGGAGAAAAAGGAAAGGAAAGGGAAAGAGAAAAAGAAAGAAGGAGGAGAGGAGAGGAAAGAAAGGGGAAGAAAAGGAAATGAGAAAAAGGAAAGGAAATGAGAAAAAGGAAAGGAAATGAGAAAAAGGAAAAGAAATGAAGAAGGGAGGAGAAAGAAAGAAAAGGAACGAAAGGGGAAGGGTAGGAGGAAAAGGAAAGGAAAGAAAGAAGGGAAGGAGAGAAAGGAAAGGGAAAGAGAAAAAAGAGAAGGAAGAGAGGAAAGGAAAAAAGGGGAAGAGAAGGAAAGGAGAAAAAGGAAAGAAGGGAAGGAGAAAAAGGAAAGGAAATGAAGAAGGGAAGGAAAGGAAGAAGGGAAGAAAAGGAAAAGAAAGGAAGAAGGGAAGAGAAGGGAAGGAAGAAAAGGAAGGGAAAGGGAAAAAGAAACAAGGAGATGAAAGGAAAGGAAAGGAAGAAGGGAAGGGGAAGGAAAGGAGAAAAAGGAAAGGAAAGGAAAAGAAGGGAAGAGAAGAGAAGGAAAAGAAGGGAAAAAAGGAAAAAGGAAACCTCAAAGAAGCTACCTGGATCTTCACCACCACCAAATCTCCCCTCCTCTCTCTCTCTCTCTCTTTCTCTCTTTCTCTCTGCCAGCCTACAATGATTCTCGGCAAGTGGCCATGAACGAATTCTGCCAGCCTGGCCGTTACAACGAACAACCGGACAACGGAGTGTTGAACTACCCCAAGAGGGCCTGCCAGTTCAACCGCACGATGTTGAGAGACTGTTCGGGACTCAACGACTCGACTTACGGCTACCAGGAGGGACAGCCCTGCGTCTTGGTCAAAATGAACCGGGTGGGTTGAGGGAGAATGGGGAGAGGGTCTCCATAAGAGCGGAGGAGTAGGGAGGAGACGAAAGAAGCAATTGGGGTTGGGGACATTGCAAAAGGGGCTTCTTAAAATGGCTTCCTGGCCAATTCAGGTAGTCCTCGATTTGCGACCAAAATTGAACCACAACTTAATGTCGCCAAGCCAGGCATCTTACGGCCGTTCTTGCCTCGCTGGCCCAGTGGAATCTTACTTTAGTAACACCGTCGTTAAGTGAATCTGGTTTTCTCCCGTTGACTTTGCTTGTCAGAAGGATCGCGTGACCTCGGGATGCTCCGACCGCCATAAATACGAGTCAGTTGCCAGTTTTGATCAGGGGTGCTGCAATGTCCATTAAGTGTAAAAATCCACCGAGAACCAAGTGGCGATCCTAAACCAAAGTTTGTGGCCCCTAGAGGATGGGTGGACTTCAACTCCCAACTCCCAGCAAGGATTGACTAGAATTCAGCCCGGATAGGACAAAAAGAACAAAAATATCGCCGTTTTTTTGTTTTGTTTTTGTTTTTAATGTGGATAACTTTCTTAGTAGATAGTGGGAATGCGGTCGACGTAAAATAACCTGACTTCAGCAAAGTGGGGGAAAATGACAAGGTAAATGACGAAGTAAACGAATAAACGAGTTTAAAAGTTGGCTAAATGGCATGATGATTAAATAGGAAACTGATCTGCCAGCTGGGGGATTATGGGAGTTGGAGTCAGGGGTGGGCTCCAAAAAAAATTTTTTAGCAGCCGGCTTTCTGCTCGGTTGCTGGGTGGGTGTGGCCTAGTGGCTTCCTGCACCGTGGCAGGGTGTGGTGTGTGTTGTTTTCACCCTCCCCAGGCTGTGGAGGCTTTCTTGGAGCCTCCAGGAAGGTGAAAACAGCCTCCCCGGGCTCCGGAGGCCAGAATTGGGTTCGTTTCCAGCCTTCCGGAGCCTGCAGGAGGCCCATTTTTCGCCCTCTCCAAGCCACTGAGCAGGCCCTGTATTTACCTGGCATCGAAAATGGGCCATTTGGGGAGGGGGGGTGGATAGGGTGAGAGAGGAGGGGTGGGCGGGGCCGGCCAGGGGTGGAATTTATGGGTTTGCCAAAGCGGCAATTAAAATGGATTTTTAAAAAAATTTAACAACCGGTTCGCTCTAACCAGTGTGAACCGTTTTGCAGCCCGCCCATCCTCCATCCATCCGCCGAGTTTGAGAAACGTTGTCCTAAATAACTTCCTTTCCTTTGTAGATCATCAACTTCTACGCAGGGAACAACCTGCCCATGAACATCTCCTGCACGGCCAAGGTAAAAAAGACCCCCACCCACCCCGTCCCCGGTCCCCCTCCCCAATTTCTCTGTCTTCTACTCCATCTCTTGTCGGTTTTGTTCTTGGTGCTCACACCTTTTATCTACTCACTCTGTGCGCCTCTCCTGGTCTGTCTCCTGCAAAACCCTTATTCTCTGCGGACAGAGACCGAAGTCCGCGCGGGAGGTAAGAGCTACCTTGGAGGATCGTAAGATGGCCACTTCTTCCTCGCCCACTAGTAGTTGGCTTAATAGTTGCTTTTTAGGATGGTCATAATATAGACTGTGCCTTGCTTCAGGAGGCAGCCATAGAACAGAGGACCCAGGCTCTAGGAAAGGAGAACGCTGCGCTGATGACGTTACCTAGTTGGGTCGCGAAACGTCTGCAAGAAAATAACCCAGTTCAGAGAGCACCAAGGATCCCTCGATCCTGCACTTCCTTCTCTTCTTCCTCTTCCTCCTTCTCCTGCGCCTCCTCCCTCTCCACAATCCCTCCTCCCTTCTAGCACTGATGATGTTACCTAGTTGGGTCATGAAACGTCTGCAACAACCCATCTCACAGAGTACCAAGGACCCTCAGTCTTCCTCTTCCCCCTCCTCCTCTCCACAACCTCTCCTCCCTTCTAGCACTGATGATGTTTCCTAGTTTGATCATGAAACGTCTGCAAGAAAACAACCAAACATAGAAGGCCCCAACGATCCCCCCTCCCTCCTCCTCCTCCTCCTCCCTCCTCTTCTCCTCAAATGCTCCTCCCTTCTAGCACTGAGGATGTTACCTAGTTGGGTCATGAAACATCTGCAAGAAAATCCCCCAAGCTCAGAGCAAACAAGGACCTCCACAATCCATCCTTCCTTCCTTCCTTCCTTCCTTCCTTCCTTCCTTCCTTCCTTCCTTCCTTCCTTCCTTCCCTTTATTCCTTCTCCTTTCTCTTCCTCCTCCTCCTCCTCTCCCCAAACCCTCCTCCCTTCTAGCACTGATGATATTACCTAGTTGGGCCACGAAACGTCTGCAAGAAAACTGCCCAACTCAGAGACCACCGAGGACCCCCTCCTGTCCAGTCTCTCTCCTAGTTCTTTGCCCTGTTAGCCCCCCCTTCTTCTTCTCCCTCGCACCCCAACACGTTTCCTTTTCCTTCCTGCCGAGTCCGTCTTCTCACGAGCATCTTCCTTCCTTTGGGGGAGACCAAGTCGCCTGCTTGGGCAGGGGGTTGGACTAGATGACCTATAAGGTCCCTTCTGATTCTCATTAATCTGAACCTGAATCTGGAAAAGGGGTGAATCCTGCACAAACCTTTCTCTTTGGCTGTCTTCTGAAGTGGCCCCTGCAGCTTCCGCGCCTGCTTCTTTGAAGGGGTCGGGGGGAACAGGAATTCTGCTTGACATTTGACCCTCCTCCCCACGGCCACAAATGTCTCATAGCTTCCCGCGCCCACATGAGCTGCCTCTTTCAAAATCTAGAATCTCCATCTTCAGCCAAACTTTGCAACAGTTTTTTCCCTCCGCTCGCACCCCAAACTGTACAGGGGAGCACCCCTCCATAAATCAGACCTTACTCATTTCTCTTTCTTTATTAACCCGCTCCTTTGTTTGATCAACTCATCCGTCCGTCTGTCCATCGCTCGCGCCTGTCCCTTCCGCCTGGTTTGCATGTTTGCGTCCTGTCGTGTCTTTTTTCTTCGCCGTTTTCCCACCGTCAGAAGAAGGAAAGGAGCCACGAAGATGAAATCGTTGTAAGAATCCCAGAGGGAGGGAAAGGCAGGGGGCTTCATTTGGGCGGGGGGTGGCATTGTAGGAGAATCTAAGGTCTGTTGGGCCGGTGTTGGGAGTTTAAAAGATGCAAGCCTCCAGGAACGAGAAGAAGTTGAAAAACTTACAATCTATGGTAGTTTGTTTGGGGTATGTGCAGGCAATATGCATTTATAAGCAGAGGTGGGTTTCAAAAACTTTTAACAACCGGTTCTCTGCCCGGCTGCTGGGTGGGCATGGACTAACCTGCCTCCTGTACCATGATGGGGGGGGGGATTTTTTCCCTCCCCAGACTCCGGAGGCTTTCCTCAAGCCTCAGGGAGGGCGAAAACGGGCTGTCCGGACTCCGGAGGCTCTCTGGAAGCCGGAAACAGGCCCGTTTTCCAGGAGACCCGTTTTTGCCCTCGCCAAGCTTCTGTGCGCGCCCTGCACTTACGTGGCATCCAAAATGGGCCACGTGGAGATTTCTGGGAGGGGCGAAGTGGGATGATATTTGCTGGTTAGCCGAACGGGCCATAAAATTAACAACCAGGTCAGATGAACCGGTGTGAACCAGTAGCAGCCTCATTCCTGCCTTTCAGGTAAATAAAAAATAATTGAAGATGCACGGGGCTTTTTTTTATTTTATTTTTTTGGCCGGGGAGGGGCAAAGTTTGGGCTATCCTTTGATACACCCTCCCTCCTTTTTCACCTTCCCAGAAAGAGGAAGACATACAGAAGTTGGGAGAAATGGCCATGTTCCCTGCTGACGGGAACATCGATCTCATGTACTTCCCGTATTACGGAAAAAAGGTGCACGTGAGTATCGATTCTTTCCCGGCGAGGTGCAATGCTGGGAAATTCCCAGGTTTTTGCTTCACGGGAGGCTGTGCGCAGAGGTGTTTTATTTTACCCAGGTTAATAATTTTGCCATCCTGGTTTGTTTTTCTTCTTTTCAACCCAGTTCATTCTTTGCAGCCACCGCGGATTAACCCCCCCTCCCCTCGGAGAAAGAGATTGGATAAGGAGAAAAAAAAAATACAATGTAGATTTGGACAAAAGGCTTGAAATGGACGCAGAACAGAGCTGTTTTAATTCTGTGAAGTTCAAAACTTTTTTCAGAGGCTTTAGCGTCCTCTTGAGCTGCATTCAGCAATTTTTTTTACAGGTTTCAGACAAAGTTTGGCCGATTTCTTCTTAAAAAAATCTCCATGGACTTCAAATCCCAGAATTCCCCAGCTAAATTTCCCTCTTTTTTTGGACTCTAGATAGTGAAAAAAAAGACTTTCTCAAAATCAGAAAACTTTTAAGATAGGTGGAATCCCCCAAACAGCAGATCAAATTTCCATTTAATTCTCATGCCATCTAGTTCACATTTAACTCATTGGTTAAGTTATCATGGTTTTTTTGTTCGCTTTTCTGCAGTCAAGGTATGTCAACTGCATTCCCACCATCTATTCAGAAAATTTACCCTACCCACAAAATTGAGGAAGGTAGTCTATCCACATTTGTTCCTATTTTAAATTCTAATCCCTTATTTTAAATCCAGGATGTTGTGGGTGTGGGATTAGATCAAGGTTTGGTGTAACGCTTTTCAACCTTGGATGGACTTCCAATTCCTAGAATTCCCCAGCCCACAGATCAATTTTCCATTTAATTGTCATTGTCAGGATTCCGGCAGTTACCCCTCAATTAAATCATGAGTCTCGAGTTCGAAAGGATTTATTGAGAGTTAACATGCAGGCACTGCCTGGGTGTAGCCGACTCTGAGGCACAGAATTCATTGTCACCCTTGACCCTGGTTCCATCCCCCCCCCGGGTGTATCATAATTCATATTCTCCAATTGGACACCTCCATAGCCCAGAGTCATCAATCACGCACTCCAATTAGAATTTTGCCCTGGAAGAAACTTCAGTCTCCTAGTTACTATCTTTGAAAACTATTTATGGAATGCGCTTTCAGTTTCCAAGTGGCCGCACTGCTCATTCAAACCCCTCCCGCCCCTTCCCTTTCTGTTGGCAACTTTAAAAAGACCAGATAAATATTTTATGAATTGACAGTCATGCCATCTAGCTCGCATTTAACTCGTTGGTTAAGTTATCACGGGGTTAGTTCGTTTTTTTACTTTGCTGAAGTCAAGGTATATTACATGGCCTACATTCCCACCGTCTATTAAGAAAGTCATTCAGTTTTGGGGAGGAATTCTGGGAGTTGGAAGTCCATGTGTCTTAACATTGACAAGATTGGGAAACCTTGATCTTCAGTCTCTTGAGTTCAATCTACAACATGGTGAATCCAGAGGTAGAGAAGGATGTAGGATAAAAATTTCATCCAAAGGAAACAAGTAATGAGCCCTTCAACTCCTTACATATAAATGTACAAATGAAACAAAGGCCATTTTTAAAAAGCTGCCTATACATTTGGCACAGAAAAGGCCCGTGATTTATAATAATAACGGAACAGAATAATGGAGCCGGAAGGAACCTTGGAGGTCTTCTAGTCCAACCCCCTGCTCAAACAGGAAGGCCCTATACCATTTCAGACAAAATGGCCGCCCGATCTCTTCTTCAAAACCTCCTGTGATGGAGCCCACACAACTTCCGGTGGAAAGCAGTTCCACTGGTGAATTGTCCTCCCTGTTAGGAAGTTTCTCCTGAATTCCAGGTTGCTTCTCTCCTGGATTAGTTTCCATGGAAACTCTGCAAGGAAAGAAACAACCTGGAATTAAGGGGAAATTTATGGTGCTTTTCCCTCAAATATTGGAAGACTGCTGCCACGGCACCCCAGTCCTTCTTTTCATTAAAGTGGACATACCGGATTCCTGCAAATTCCATACCATTCTTCCTATGTTTTAGTCTTTTTTGCTGCCTGTGGAGAAGAGAACAAGAGTTGGAAGGGACCTTGTAGGTCATCTAGTCCAGCCCCCTGCTCAGGCACGAGACCCTATCCCATTCCAGACAAATGGGTGTCCAGTCTCTTCTTGAAAACTTCCACTGTTGGAGCACCCACAACTTCTGTTCCACTGATTAATTAAAAGAATAACAGAGTTGGGAACAGGGATCTTGGAGGTCATCTAGTCCAACCCCCTTCTCCAGCAGGAAAGCATGCACTACCCCAAACAAAGGGTTGTCCAATATTCTTTTGGGGGGCGGGGGGATCTCCACAACTTCTGAGGGCAAGTTGTTCCTCTGGTGAATTCTCCTAAGAGGAAGTTTCTCCTTAGTTACTTCTCTCCTTGATGAGTTTCCGCCTGTTCTTTCTTCTCCCGCCTTCTTCGGGTGTTTTGGAGAATCAGTGGACTCCACTCTTGTTTGAGGGAAGCCCCACACAGAGATTGGACTCCCATCTGTCAGAAATGGTGTAGGGTCTCCTGCTTGGGCAGGCGGGTTGGACTAGATGACCTACAAGGTCCCTTCCAACTCTGTTAATCTGTTGAGGATGGATCTTGTTGTTGATGGAGATTGTGGGAGCTTCATCCCTGGAGGCTTTCAAGAAGAGATTGGACTCCCATCTGTCCGAAATGGTGTAGGGTCTCCTGCTTGGGCAGGGGGGTTGGACTAGATGACCTACAAGATCCCTTCCAACTCTGTTAATCTATTTTGAGGATGGATCTTGTTGTTGATGGAGATTGTGGGAGCTTCATCCCTGGTTGCTTTCAAGAAGAAACCAAACTGCCATCTGTCAGAAATGGAGTGCGGTCTCCTGCTTGGGCGGGGCGTTGGACTAGATGACCTCCAAGGTCCCTTCCAACTCTGATTATCTGTTAGGAAGAGACGAGGGGGAGACGTCTCTCTCTTCATCTGCTTCGAGACTTCTGATACATAGATAGAAAAAGAAAAAAAAACGTGACTTTGTCCTAACTTTTTTCTCTTTTTTTCTTTTTTCGTACATCTTCGGATGCTTGAAGGGGGAAAAAAAAGGTATCGTTTTTCCTTTTTAAATTTCTGTTTTGTTTCCTTCCCCCTCCCCACCCCCAAAAAAAATATTCCACCCCCTTTCAGGTCAACTACACCCAGCCGGTGGTGGCCATCAAATTCCTCAACCTGACTTTCAACCAAGACCACAATGTGGAGTGCAAGATGAACGCTGCTAACATTGCCACCAATGACGAGAGAGACAAATTCGCTGGCCGGGTGGCTTTTAAAATCCGCGTCAACAAAGAGTGAAGCTGTCAACACCCCCCCACCCCCAAATCCCAATCCCGTCCCACCCACCACCCACCTCTTCCTCCTTCCTCTCCTGGATCCCTACGCACTTTCCCAAACAGAATCCCTGTGTGGCTCTTTGCAACCCTTACTCACAGCTTACAACGAGGAGCAGATCCGAAGTTGAGGGAAGTTTGGAAGGGAGGGGGGCGCGGGGATAGAAGGAGGATGGATGGATGGATTTGGGGGGGGGAGGTACCCCTTGGTCGCTGCTGCTCATCTAGTTAGACTGATTCTGTCAGAAATGGGTGTAGGGTCTCCTGCTTGGGCAGGGGGTTGGACTAGATGACCTACAAGGTCCCCTCCAACTCTGATTATCTGTTATCTCTCTCTGTCTCTCACTAACCTTTGCCGTTAGACAATCCCACCTCTCTCCTTGACCCGAGAATGAAGGGTTTGCTCCCACCTTATCTTCTTATAGCCCCCCGCCCCCCCCAAATACCTGGTGACACCCCCTCCCCCGATCGATTCTAATATCCCGATGGAGGGTGTTTTGCAAGGAGAAAGCTCGGTGCTTTTGGACTCTCTTGCAGCTCTCTCTGTCTTCCCCCTGGAGATGTTTCCCAATATAATAATAAATGTATATAGATATTTTTATATATATATATATATAAAGTATATATTAAAAAATAGAAGGTACCACGGAACCGGGGTATTTTCCTGCATGGATCGTGGCTGAAAGAGGGTAGCCAGGGTTACTGGTTAGCCCCCACTGGGAACACCAACCCTCCCCAGAGCTTGTGGCCATCATGACAGAGGAGGAAGAGGAGGAGGAGGCAGCTGGAGTGGGGGTTGATGGGGACGGCCCCATTGATTTTGGGAGGGCTACACTTCCTGCCCAGTTTACGTGACCCCCGTGCGTCTCAGCCAAGACATCTTGAAGATGGGTGGACTTCAACTCCCAGAATTCCCTGACCAGGCTGTGCTGTCAAGGGTTATTTTATTTTATTTTTCCCCACTTTGTGCTGAAGTCAAGGTATACGACGTCCACCGCTTTCCTGCCATTTATAAAAAAGTTATATCACATCCATCACATTCCCGCTATTTATTAGTTACATGACGTCCACTGCGTTCCCATCATATTAAAGTTATAGGACATTCCACCGCATCCCCTCCATCTATTAGAAAAAGTTATATTTGCATCTACCACGTTCTCATCCTCTATTAAAAAAAATTATATGACGTTACCGCATTCCCACCAGTTACAGTGGTAAATACGGTAGATGTCGCACCAGATGCGCCAAACTTACCTAATTGGACGGGAAATTTTGGGAGCTCTAATCCACCCATCTTCAAGGCGTGCCTGAGGTTGAGAAAAGCTCTACTGGGGGTGGAGGTGCAAAATCATGCTTAATTTTGCACGAGGCTAGTCCTCAAGAACAAACACACAGAAATGTCTAAGGAACTGGCTTGGCCTTCCGAAATCCTTCCCTGGGCTAGGAGTGCAGTCCCACAAATGCAGCGGCTTATGAGCATGGCGGCTGTCATACGACGACAGCCCTGGCGTGTGGACTCTTTGCAAAATTTAATCACCACGGCACCTGCGAATGCGGTTTGTTGGTTTTTAATTTCCAATCCTGCATTTCCGCTTTCCTGTTCTTTTCACCTCTCCTAGGATCTTGGCACAAGCCATCCTGTATTCATTAGTGTGCAGTTGTTTTAATCTGTTGTGATAGTGGCACCTTGCACTAAGATAATATAAGTGAAATCCCGGTTTCCACGGGAGGGGGGTGGGGGGGAAATTGCTGACCGAACTAATGATGATTTCTTTTCAGCCAAGGTTAATTCATGGTTGGAGTTGTTTTGCTTTCTCTAGAAGTTCTCCTGCGACATCTGTTTTCTCTATCTTGGTTTGGCAAATAAAATACAAAAAAAACCCCATGTGTTTTAAACAAAACAGAAAATAGCAATGGAGGTTTTGGGTTGTTGTTTTTTTTTTAACTTTCTTTGCATTTTATTTTCATGGTAATATTAAAAAAAACGTCCTCCCTTTATACAGTTTAAAGATGCACCTTTGAAGAAACATGTATGTATGAATGGCACTCATAACTTTAAAACTCCTCCGCTTTTTAACTCTCTTGATTATTATTATTATTGTTTTTGGTCTTGGTTTTTATTTGCAGAATTATTTAATTGCCTGTATCAGATTTACTGTGAAAGAAGAGAAATAAAACTTTAAAAAAAGCAAAAACTCCTAATCTTGTCTTTTTATTTATATATATAAATTTTTATTTATTTATTTATATATATATATAGCAAAGCGTGTAGAGAGGAACACAAATGGGGAATTTCAGCTTTCGTGAAATACAAAACAGAATGTATATTAATAATCTTGTTTTTACGAAAGCACTAGCTCAATACCCACGCTTCGCTACGAAACCACGTGCTGGGGCTTCGTTTTTGGGATGGAAAATAAAGGGAAAAAGTTCTGCCTCTGCCTACCAGTATCCATCGTTATTCATCTGGCTAGCACCCTATCAGTGTGGGAGAGAGTTGAGGGCTGTTTGTAAACTGAAACAGTATTTGCTGTGTGAGCAAAGAGACAGCAAGGAGCCTGGGCGTGGCTTAGCTCAACTGTTCTGTACTAAAGCTGCTTGTTGCTCTGTAAGTGAAAGTGAAACTCCTCTCTGTTTGTGTTTTGCATTTGGAGCAGATTTCTTTTCAGGTGGGGAGGGAGAGTAGAACTCCTTAGCATCAAAGCATGTTAATAATAATAATAATAATAATAATAATATAGGAAATACTCTAAATGCTCTGATGGTCATTTGGAAAAATCCTTAGTGAACCCCTAGAAGCCAAGAGGAACATAGGTGCCAAATTTCAAGTTTGCAGGCTTTACGGTTGTGGAGATTTTGTGATGATGCGTGAGGGGCATTTCGCTTTTATGCAGGGGTGGGATTCTACCAGTTCGCACCTATTCGCTAGAACTGGTTGTTAACTTTCTAAGCAGTTCGGAGAACCGGATGTTAGAAGAAATTACAGGGCTAATCCTGTAAGGAAGGCAGGAAGGAAACATTCTGGTGTTGCTTACAAGAAACTACCTCTCTGTTAACCCTTATTACATTCTTGGCAGGACTAGACTTCCTGTCTCAGGAATGTCTCTGGAGTTATTTTTCCCTCCTTTGCTGGTACTTTGCTAGTGTGGAGTGACCATTCAAAGTTACAAGGGCACTGAAAAAAGTGACTTATGGCCATTTTTCCCACTTACAACTGTTGCAGCAAGCCCAGAGTCATGAGAGGCCAGGCGAGGAGATGTGTGCCTCGATGTGAGTGATTTTGAGTTGGCCACGCCCAGCCACCAAGTTATGTCCACCCAGTTACATGACCAAGCCATGCCCACCACCTACCCCTGTATAGATGAAAACAATATAGCTGAAGCTTGTCTAAATCTCTTCCAACTCCCAGAATTCCTTTTTTTTAGTTTAAAAACAAAACTTTATTAAAGTTCAAGACATTAAAAAAGTTTACAAAAAGCAAAATGTTAAAAAAGATTCTATAATAGAGTTTATGTTGACGTATTTCCGTATCATTTCTTGGCAGTACATTAAATACCATACATATCCATAGAAATTGACAGTTTTTTAAAAAACATGTTGTCTGTATTGATTTTCAATTCTTAGTGAATATTAATAAACAAAACTATATCATCTTTCACGATCATTGATTGACATATATAAAAAAGGGAATATCAAATTAACACTTAATATAGGCATTCATGTCTAAAGGGACCATCGAGGTATTTATAGTTTTATGTGCTGCGACTTAGTATTCCACGGGTGCAGCAGGAAAGAGGGGTCATAATATCATTCCTTACATTTCTACAATAAATCTAAACGATTATAAATCCTAATTTAAATGTCTTATCTGGATCTTATTTTCCCCTAGCTCAGGTTCCGCTACTTCTCCGTCGTTCTATCTATTTATTCGTATTCCAACTCCCAGAATTCCTATTAATATAGGTGCACTGTGGACTTCATCTCCCAGAATTCCCTGGTGTTTCTTCTCATAGGTGTATACCCATTGTAGCCAGCTTACTCTCTTGCAATCCCTTTCTCTGCAATCTCCATTTTTAAAGGATCAGGGAAAATAAAAAAATAAAATAAAATAAACCCAGACCTGGCTGGCTGGGGAATTCTGGGAGTTGAAGTCCGCACACCTTAAAACTGAGTAATTGATTAAACCGACAAAACTGACCTGCAGCCATTTGAAAGAAATCTCTGGGCAGCCATTTTGAGAGGTTTTTTTTCCCCCTGACCAAAAACTTGTTTCTGATCCAACCGTTGTGACGCATACAAGGGCATAAGAACGAGAGAAATAAGAATAAACATTTTTTTAAAAAATAACACTGAAAAAGAAGACCACCCCATTAAAAGGCATAATAATGAAAGATGATTAAATAATTACAATTATTTAATTTAAAAAGAATGAATTAAACCTAATGAATATAGAGGCCTGGAGATTAAAATCTATGAAGAACGGTTGCAGGATTTGGTTAGGGCTAGTTTAGAGAAAAGCGGGACAGGAAGCAACGGATGAGAAGGAGAGAAATAACCCGGAATTAAGGAGAAATATCCTAACAGTGAGGACAATTAGCCAGTGGAACTGCTGGCCACCAGAAGTTGTGGGGGCTCCAACACTGAAGGTTTTGAAGAAGAGACTGGGCAGCCATTTGTCTGAAACGGTCTACGGCAGGTGTCCTGCTTGAGCAAGGGGTTGGACTAGAAGATCTCTGAGGTCCCTTCCAGCCCTCTTCTGCTTGATTGATCACTCCAAGGTGGCATTTTCCAGGCCACGTACCAATCTTTGAGGGCTAAAATGTGCTTGCGTGGATTCTTGCTTTCAGGGGTGGAGACTGGGGGGCTACTGGGAATAAAGGGACAACCCCCCCCCCCCATAAAATATCTGAAGGTTCCCCCCCCCCATTAAGCACCCTCTGCGTTTAAGGGACACCCCTCCCTCCAGATATTTTAAAGTAAAGCGTAAAGCAAAGCTTTCTTTCCATCAAGGCTTCACGCCTTGCTTGGAATTGCAACAGCGACTTGCAAAATATAATTTAATTCCGTGCTGGGAGATTAATTACACAGCGATCAGGATCTCCCTCCTTAATAATTGATTGAAAAGCCATGCTGTGCAATGGCTCAAAGATCTGACGTAATGCAAGTGGTCACTAAAGAGCACTAAAGAATACCTTTGCCAGATACCACCCCACCCCCCCGGCCAGGCCAAATCTCCCCTTTGCTGTAACTCATCCACAGGCAGATGTTTGTAGCAGTAAAGGAGAATATTGGGAGCTCAGTGTTGAAATGAGGGGCCCTGAGCTTGGTGATTTTCCTGCAGACGTCTCATGACCCAACTAGGGAACATTATCAGTATTAGAAGAAAGGGGAGGTTGCCGGCAGGGAGGAGGAGGAGGAGGAGGAGGAGAAGGAGAAAGAGGAAATCTGTGGGGTCTTAGGCGCTGTCTGAGCTTGGTTCTTTTTCTTGCAGACGTTTCATGACCCAACTAGGTAACGTCATCAGTGCTAGAAAGGAGTGGGGTTTGCACCTTCTAACACTAATGATGTTACCTAGTTGGGTCACAAAACGTCTGCAAGAAAATCCCCCAAGTTCAGAGAGCAACAAGGACCTCCACATTTGTCCTCCTCCTCCTCCTCCCTCCTTCCCTCCCTTCTTCTCTGCCACCATTTCTCCTTCTCCCTTTTCTTCTCCTTCTCATAGTCTTCCTCCATCACCATTTTGCCTCGTCTTTCTCCTCCTCCACTCCCTCCCTCCCTCCTTCCTTCTTCTCTGCCACCATTTTTCCTTCTCTTTCCCCCTCCTCTCCCTCTTCCTCCTCCTCCTCCTCCATTCTAGCGCTGATGATATTACCTAGTTGGGTCATGAAACATCTGCCAGAAGACCACCCAGCTCAGAGACAGCCCCCCCCCCCCAGATATTTCTTTGGCAAACTTCTGCAAATTCAGTCTAAACTGGACCCATTTGGGTGGGGAGAGGAGGGGGGGGGCTGCCAATTTTATTTGCGGAAAGCCAGGGGTCAAACTTGAGCACGCCTGCAAAACTGGAAAACCACACCCCTCTTATTTTTTTTTCAACCCCCCCCCCCCCATAACCCATCTGCTGGTGCTGTGCCCCCACCCCCCACCCCAAAAGGTTGGGGGCTTTTGGAGGTTTCAAATCGTGATGGGGGTGGGGAGGGGGAGAGGGAAGGGCTTCCTGGGGGAGGGGAGAGCTCGGTGCAGAAGTGCCCCCCTCCCCTTCCAACCCCCCCCACCCACCCCCCACCAATGGATGTGCAGGCAGGAGTTGGCACATCCCAAAAATGGGGACGGTCGCCATGGCAACAGGCAGCAGGGCTCCTCTGCAGGAAGAGGGTTGCCAAGGTGACAAAAGAGCCCTCCATTCATTGCCAAGAAGGAAAGATCCGGGGAGGGGGGGGGGGGGGGGGGGGGGGGGTGGGGGGGGGGGGGGGG
>NW_020769558.1:246476-261973 GCF_900518735.1 Pseudonaja textilis
GGGGAGGATTTCCACTCCCAGAATCCCCCAGTCAGCGAGACTTAAGAGGGGAGGATTTCCACTCCCAGAATCCCCCAGCCAGGGAGACTTAAGAGGGGGTGATTTCCACTCCCAGAATCCCCCAGTCAGCGAGACTTAAGAGGGGTGGTCTTCAAGTAAGCTGAGCTGGCTGTGGAATTCTGGGTGTTGAAGTCCACCCATCTGAAAGTTGTCAAGTCAAAAAGTCCCATCTATTATATTTTGGCTACCTCAAGAAGGGAAAAAAATTGAGTCCTCGACTTATAACAGTCTATTTAATGACCATTCGAAGGTAGAACAGCACTGAAAAAAGTGACTCCTGACCTTTTCCCGCACTTACGATGTTTGCAGTGTTTCCATGGTCGCATGAATCAAAATTTGGACTGCTTGACTCACATTTAGGACGAGTCGCGACCTTCTGAGAAGCAAAGTACATGTGGGAAACCTGATCTGCTTAACGACCATGTGGACTCCCTTAAGAACTGCAGGGATTCACTTAGCAACGGTGGCCAGAAAAGTCCTAAAACTCCCTATGACAAACATCTCAATTAGCAACCTAAATTTTTGGGTTCGGTTGTGGTCATAATTCGAGGACTTATCTGTAGTCTACTTTTCCTTAAGGCCAGAGATATTAGGTGCTCCGTTATGCCTTCGTGCGCAAGGCTTTGCACATTTTCCTCCTATTCTCTTGCTCCCTCCCAATCCAGTCGGTATCCTGCGTGGGAACTTTTACTGTACTGGTCCATTGGGAGGCAATTCAGAACCCAGGCTACGAATTCAAATCCCAGTACAGGGGTTGAATCCCATTTAAAAAAACAATGGGGCATAAACTGGATGGAATGCTGCCACCTAGTGGTCAAGGGAAGTTCTAACGCCTACCCTGTTTCCCATGAAAATTCGGCCTACTCTGAAAGTAAGGCCTAGCTTGATTTTTTTACACGTGCGCCCAATATAAACCCTTATTAATTAAGATCCCGCCCATTCCAGAGTGCACAGGTATAAAGGGGAGAAAAGGAGGAGGAGAAAGGAGAAGAGGAGGAAGAACAGGAGGAAGAACAGGAAAGAGGAGAGGGAAAAGAGGAAGGAGAGGGAGGAAGAGGAAGGCAAAGAAAGGGAGGAGGAGACGAGAAGGAAAAACAGAAGGGGAAGAGGAGAGGGAGGAAGAGGAGAAGAAATGGGGGTGAATTGGAGAGGGAGGAGTAGGAATGGGAGGCAGAAGAGAGGGAGGAGGAGGAAGAGAGGGAGAAAAGGAGGAAGATGAAGGACCACGGAGGGTTTTCTCTGATCTAGATTGTTTTCTTGCAAACATTTCATATATAACCAGAGCAAATCCCCCCTCCTTCTACCACTGATGACGTTCCCCAGTTGGGTCATGAAATGTCTACAAGAAAGCCACCCAAACTCAGTGAACCCCAAAGATCCCATATTTTTTTCCCACCCCAAAGATCCTAGAAGGGGACGGGGGTGGGGTTGAAAACACAGAACTGGGGGGAATTTTGTAAAACAGAGACGTGTCCGATCCAAACAGACATTGCTGGACAGTTCTATATTTTTTTTCCCCTCCTCATCCTGGTTTAGAATTCAAATGTTCACCTGGACCCAATGACCACTTCTGTCCAACTTTAAGGAAAAAAAAAACATTTTTTTATTCCATACAAAAAGCTGGCTTACAAAACAAGGGGGGGCGGGGGTGGGGCGCGAAATCCAGTATATATAAAAAAAATAACGTTCCAGAAAATGAAGAAGGGGATCGAGGCCAAGTAATTTTTTTAAAAAAATGGAAACTTAAAAAAAAAAAATTAATACTGTATAAATGAAGAATGTAATATGGTTGTTAAAACTAAGGAACCAGAAGGCTGTTCTTTTTTTACAAGGTTGGCAAGATTCAGGACTACAAGTCCCAGAATTCCCCATTGGCAATTGTGGACTTCAACTCCCAGAATTCCCTCTTCTTCAAATCCTTGGCAAGCTTGCAAAAACTAACTTCGCCAACCTTTGCTGGTGGAAGGGAGGAAGGAAGGAAAGAAGGGAGGGAGATGAGGATCTGAGGGGAGGGGCAAGGAACCAGCCCTGACCACCCCTCTACCCAAAATTGACCCTTTAGGAAATGACACATACACACTCCATTTTTTTTGGGGGGGGGGAATCTAGAGGAGGGGGTGTTAGGAATATGAGTCACCTAACAACTATTTGGGTTAGAAATATATAAACCAGGATGAGCATTTTAAAACTGTATCTTAAAGAAAATGCAAAACTGTAATTAGGTGTGGTTTCTCAAACGGCCATAAGATGGAGCCAGAAACCTGGTTTGTCTTAGTCTGAGTCTCAGTCTGAGTGAGAGTGTATCTCTGTTTCCTTCTGTTGGAATTCTTGCCGTTGCTCCCTTTTTCCTAATTGACTGATATTTCTGGATTTGATGTAAGTCTGAGACTGAACTGTTTTTGACACTGGGCTTTGTTATTGGATTATCCCTAGACTGAAAACTGACTGAATTAACCTATGAATGACTTTGGACTGCTTCTTTTGAACTTTGCTTAAACCTTAAGTAAAAATCTACATTTACTGTACAGTGTATCTGTGTACTGTGTGTGTATTATTCAGACAGTTCTCTCAAATACGTCTCCCTGTATGCGCTCATTTTCCTAACGGGGAATTACCTCAACAGGGGGCATTTTTGAAAACCAAGTCGCAAGGGGAGGGATTTTTAACAGCCATTTTTTGGGGGTGGGGGAATGTAAAACCGAGTCAAACAGACCACCCCTTTTGAGGGGGGGTTATAATATGGAGACCCCCCCATATGGGGACCCCCAAAAGGGATGGAGAAGGGGGAGGAAGGCTGGGAGCCTGGGGGGGTGGGTGGGAGATCCCCAGTTAAGATTGGCGATCAGGTGGCAGCTGATTTGGGGGGGGCTGACAGCAGGGATGGGCTGCGACCGGTTTGCCACGGTTTGCCTGAATCGGTTGCTAATTTTATCATTTTTAATGGCTGGTTCAGTGAACCGGCAAATTCCACTCCTGACTGGCCCTCGCCCACCCCGGCCTCCCAGGAGTTTTCACGTGGCCCATTTTGGATCCCAGATAAGTACAGGCCTGCACAGAGGCTTGGGGAGGGTGAAAAATGGGTCTCCCAGAAGCTCCGGAGCCTCATCGTGCTCCGGAGCCTAATTTTGTCCTCCCGGAGGCTCGAGGAAAGCCCCCTAGACGTGGTGTACGAGGCTGACTAGGCCAAGCCCACCCAGCAACCGGGCAGAAAACCGGTTGCTGAAATTTTGGAAGCCCACCCATGGCTGATGGGGACCCCCCCCCCCAAAAAAAACCCACACAGGGGCTTTTGCAAGACGCCAGATTGGGAAATGGGAGCAACCTTGGTAGTCAAAACAGAGAAGAAAAGATGGTGAGGGAAGGAAGACGAAAGCATAATATACAAGAAAAAAAAAGGTGAGGGGTGGGTGTCAGGGTACGTGAACCCCCCCTCCCCTAATTGGAGTCCAGGGTCTCATCCTTCATCCGGATTTTCTTTTGATGAGGCGAAGTCAACTTGGCTCCTCGTTTCCGGGTCTTCAAGAGGCTGGGGAAAAAGGGGAAGAAAAAAAAAAAAAGAGCGAGCTCGAGTCAGCGAGCCAAGCCACAAAGACGGGATTCGCGCCCAGGAGGGGACAGAGGGGAAGGGAGCATTCACATATTTGGGGTGAGGGGTGCGTTACCCACCTTTTCCTGCACTTGCAGCCCTCTGTGTTCTCCCTCCCGTGAGCCTCTTTGAACTCCAATGCATCTAGAAGTTTCTTTAGCATGTCGTAATGGGCGCGTTTGCGAATCTGTGAACAAAATGGACGCCTTACAATGTCGGCTCGGGGTACAAGCTGCTCCTGTGAGCCCCGCCTCCCCCCCCCCCACCAAAGCTGGAACGTTTGCCTCTTGAAGGGTTGGTGGTCACCCCTCACCCCAAACCGCCAAGGGAGGCCCAACAACACTACTCACAACGAGCGTGTAAACCTCGGGCTCGGCTCCCGATTCACATTCAGGTTCATCTTCCTCTGGCAGGATTTGCATTGGTCTCCTGCTGGGGGCGCAAGGACGCTGGTCTTGCAAAGGAGCTGGAGAAGCGAGAGGCAAGGATGAGCGGGGGGGGGGGGGAACCCCACACCACTGAAGTCCTGCCCTCTTTGAAGGCAAGGAAAGGAGGCTACAGGGAAGTTCCTGAGCCGTGTCTGCTCCTCACAACTTCCTCCTCCACCTCCCCTCTCGTTTTCATGAGCAAACAACTTTGGGATAAGAAGCTTTATATAAGTTTAATACATGACATGCTTTTATAAGCTTAATCAATAAAAAGAGAACACCCTTGCGGTATCCTGTGGCAGGGAGTTCCGCGGATTAACCGTGGTCTGCAAAAAGAGGTTCCTCCCCGCAATCTGATGTACTTATTTCCTTGGATCATTCCCCAGCCTCAAAATATTTGGAGAATCGTCTAACTAAACTGCTTTATTGCCGAAAGGCTCTGCGCGGGAATATTCTAACTAATCTGCTGTATTGCTGAAAGCCTGCATGCAGGAATTTTCTACTTAAATTGCTTTATTGCTGAAAGCCAGTGAACAGGAATCTTCCAACTAAACTGCTTTATTGCTGAAAGCAAATGCGTGGGAATCTTTGAACTAAACTGCTTTATTGCTGAAAGCCAATGCGCAGGAATCTTCTAACTAAACTGCTTTGTTACTGAAAGCCTCTGTGCAGGAATCTTCCAACTAAACTGCTTTATTGCTGAAAGCCAGCGAGCAGGATTCTTCTAACTAAACTGCTTTATTGCTGAAAGCCTTTGTGCAGGAATCTTCTAACTAAACTATTGCTAAAAGCCAATGCGCAGGAATCTTCCAACTAAACTGCTTCATTGCTGAAAACCTCTGTGCAGGAATCTTCTAACCAAACTGCTTTATTGCTGAAATCCAATGCGCAGGAATCTTCCAACTAAACTGCTTTGTTACTGAAAGCCTCTGTGCAGGAATCTTCTAACTAAAATGCTTTATTGCTGAAAGCCTAAGCGCAGGAATCTTCTAATTAAACTGCTTTATTGCTGAAAGCCAATGCGCAGGAATCTTCCAACTAAACTGCTTTATTGCTGAAAGCCTCTGTGCAGGAATCTTCTAACCAAACTGAAGGCTCTTTTGACTCGGCCCCCATGTCCCACCCTTCCTCCTCCTACATCCTTCAAATTTACCCTTTTTCATCGGTTCCGAGGATTTTGCTTCCTGCTGAGTGCACTCCTCCGTTCTTCGGTCTCGTCCGGGGCAGGCGCAGACCCGAACGTCAAAACAGCGGCGTCCCAGAACCTCCCCTCTATGCAAAAAAAAAGAAGGGGTGTCCTTAGAGATTTGGGGAGGATGGAGAGAAATGTTGTGTCCCACCTGCTGAGTTGGAGATCCCATTCCTGCCCCGGGTTCAGTGATGGAAAAATAAAATCTGGTTGTTGCTGCTTTAATTGATAGGCATAATTGCATTTTTGATGAGTTTCCCCTGTTTTATACTGTCACTTCTGCAGCAGCCTCCAGACAAGCCCTGGGTTCGAATTCTGGGATGTACTATGCAACCCATAATCCTTTCCGAGATATTTCCCAACTAGAAATCCCCAATTCCTTTAAACGACAACTGAGCTTCTCACAAACAGCAGGTCCTTGACTTAGGAATGGTCGCTTAGCGACTGTCCAAAGTTACAACAGAGCCCGAAAAATGGGACTTATGACCTGGATTCTTACGACATCTGCATTTGTGGCCGTTTGCAACCTCTTCAATGACATGACTACAGTTTGCCATGTTGTTTTCTGGATGCTGATATTTCGGCAAAAAAGAAAAAAAAAGAGCCCTCTTGTGGGTTTGCTTAATGACCGTAACATTCTCTTCAGGATAGTCACAAAAAAAAAAAGCCTCCTGAAATTTGATCAGAGTCATGTGATATATATATTTTTTTTACAAAATGTGGGCATTCCTACCCTGCACAGGGGGGTTGGACTGGATGATCTCTCATGTCCCCTCCACAGGCTAGGAGTCTACAATTTGGTGGCCAACCCCGCAGAATCGGGCTCAGAATCGTGGGCGAATGCACAGGGTTAGCTGGCTCTGTGCGGGACGGCGCCGAATGCCATCCCGCCCATTGTTCAATGGGCAGGTTCCGAGTTCTAAACACGACTCCTCGTCTTAAACTCAACAGAGACCGGGAGGAAGAGGAAGAAGGGCACTCACTGTGCTGTCTCCAATGTCAGGATCGTCTGAATGGGGCGCCGGTTCATACCCCCCATGCACGAACTGTTGCACATGTAATTGTACAGGATGATGGTGGACGCCATCCCCACCTGTAGGGCAGAGAGAGAGAGAGAGAAATTTGCACAAATGCAGCTGGTCCTCACTTAGCAACCATCTGAAGTTACGACAGATCTCCACGGGGGAACTTATGACCCAGTTGCATGGTTTGAGAATAAGGGAAAAAAGCAGTACTGTAATTAAGTAAAGAATATGAAGTTATATCTACTGAATCAATAGAAAATATATTATGTAATGAGTGGTATAAATGTGGAATAAGAAACAGTGAATTAATAGAGAAAGTAATATGTGATAATTGTAATGTAATAGGAAACTAAGTGTAAGAATAAGATTAAGAAATGTAGATGATGTCTTCAATGTTGGTATAATTGTGTATTTTTTTTCTATGTTTTTAAACTGTTTAAAAACCGAATAAAGTTTGTTTGGGAAAAAAAATATATATGTATAAGATGTTCTATACGTGGCATTTGCTCCCAATGAGACTAGCCAAAATGCATCCTAACATGAATCCAACATGATAGAAATGCAGACAGAACCAAGGTACCTTCTACCATATGTGGTGGTCATGCCTAGAAGCCCAAAAATATTGGGATTAAAATATGGAGTTGGCTCCAAGGGATAGTGGAAGAACAAATAGAATTTAAACTGGAGTTGTTTCTATTGAGAATATTAAGGGGAATTATAGAAAGAAGATTAAATATATCCTATTATATATTCTGACAGCTTCAAGAATAATATACACACAGTGTTGGAAACAAAATTGCATGCCTCCCAAGGTATGAATAATTCAAAAAATTCTAGACTGTGCTGAAATGGACAAATTGACATTATAACTAAAAGAGAAAGAAGTCGGGAGTATTACGCCATTTGGAATAATTGGTGCAATCAGTTGAATAATAGAAATAAATATAAAGCAAATAAGAAAATTATAGAGAAAAGTAAACAATGTATATAAAGATGTATAAATGTAGATATTTATATAAAATTGATGTGTAGAATAATGTGTATGATAATGATGATATAGTACTGTTAAGGTCAATAATGTGTGTTAAAGGTGAAAAAGAACAATAAAAATTATTACAAATAATAAAAATTATTACAAATAATAACAACAACAACATTTCTGGTCTAAACTCTACTTTCTGGTTAACCATCTCTTTATTTGCCACCGGTATTATTATTATTATTTTTGCTTTTATACATTTCCACCACATATGATAACAGGTCCCTATCTCTATTTTTACATTTCCAGCACTGTGGTGATAGTTATGGAATGCAGTTTTGATTTCCAAACTGCCGCACTGCTCTTTCTGTTGGCAACTCTAAAAAGAGCAGGAAAATATTTTATGAGTTGACAGGCAGCAGAGATGAAGAAATGGAAGATGGGGAGGGCTGGGGTTGACCCTCCCAAATCACCTCTTCACCCTTGCCTCCCACCCACCCAATTCCCCCCCGCCCCCAAAAATATTCACCTGAGGCTTCTGGTAAGGAACCAAGACGCTGTGCCGATTGGTGGTCGGGTGTGTGTGGTAACTGGCCTGAAAGTTCCCTTCTACGCGGATGAGATGATCAGCGGGGATCGCCTCTATGAAATCGGGGTGCAAAAAAAAAACGGGGGCGGCGGAGTTTTGAGTTTACGGCTCCCTTGCAAGTCGCAAGAAATTTCACTGTTGGAAAGCCGGCGGGTTCCCCCTTCCCCCGTTGATAACTGGTCCTCAACTTACGACGGTGCTCGTTACGACCCGCGGTGGCGGGATCAGAATTGAGACGCCTGGCCATTGAACTCGTATTTACGATGGTCGGGGCGTCCCGAGCCAGGGTGTGTGTGTGTGGGGGGGGGGTGTCACATGATCGCATTTAGCGACCGTCTGACCGGCCAAATTGAAGGGGAAGCTGGATTCGACGGACGGCCGTGTGACTCGTTGAGGAATTGCTGCGATTCACTTAACAGCGGTGTCGTAAAATAGGGCAAGTCTCGCTTAACCAATGTCTCACTTAGCAACATAAATTTTTGGGCTCGATTGTGGTCGTAAAGCCGAGGACTACCTATAACTAGTCCCCCACCCCAGGGTCCTGGAAGACCCCTCCCCATATGTCAAGCCTCTTCATTCCAGCCTGCCTATGACCCCCCCCGTGCCCCAGAAGACCCCTCCCCATATTTCAAGGCCCCTGCACCCCAACCTGCCTCCAACCCCCCCATGTCCTGGAAGAACCCACCCCTCATATTTGAAGCCCCCTGCAACACAGCCTCCTCACAACACCCCCCCCCGTGCCCCAGAAGACCCCTCCCCATATTTCAAACCCTCTGCAACAGAGCCTCCCCACGACCCCCGCCCCTCCTCCGTGTCCTGGAAGACCCCACCCCCCTTTTCTCCGCCCCCAATACCCCCCTGCTGACCGTCGTTGTGCTCCGGGTGCCGTTCGTGGTGGGGGCAGCGCCTGACTACTTCGGCCATGTGTTCAGATCTCTTGTAGACGGCCATGGCGCGGACCACCGAGCCGGACGGGGGGACCCCGGTCATCTTCACTAACACTTTGCAGGTTTTTCCCATTTGGCAGAAAAGCTTGTTCAGGGATGGAGAGAACTGCGGTGGGAGACGAATTCAGGAGAGAAAAGAACCCCCGTGGGGAATTTAGAAGAGAAGCAGCTGGAAGGGACCTTGGAGGTCCTCTAGCCCAACCCCCTGCGGTTAAGTGAAAAAGTAAAAAAAAAAAGAAATAAAAGAATTCCCGGAGCGAATCAAAGATAGGCAGTCTTTTGACTTACAGCCGTCCCATTTAGCGACCGCTCAAAGTTACAACGGCATTGAAAAAAAAGTTACAGCTAGTCCTCGAGTTACGACCATTCCATTTAGTGTCCATCCAAATCTACCCAAAATGGGACTCAGAATCATTTTTCACATTTGTGGCCCTCGCGGCTTGATGATTGACTTGCATTTATGACGGTCGCAACGTCCCCAGGGTCATGCGATCCCCTTTTGTGACCTTCGGACAAACCAAGTCATGGGGGGGGAGCCAGATTCACTTAATGACCCATGTGACTCACTGTAAAATGGCAGCAATTCACTTAGCGACGGAGGCGAGAAAGGTTGCAAAACATGGTAGAACTCTCTTTTAACAAATCTCATTTAACGACAGAAATATTGGGTTCCTTTGGTTAGGGACCGTTCAAAATTACAACAGCACTGGAAAAAAAAAAGACATTAGGACTGTTTTTCACACTTAACGACTGTTTGTGGCACCCCAGTCACATGATCCAAATTCAGACACTTGGCAGCTGACTCACACTTACGACTGTTGCTGCGTCCCAAGGTCCTACAACCCCCTTCCGCGAGCCTTCTGACAAGCAAAATCCACCAGGGGGGGCGAGAGATTCACTTAACGACCACCTTACTACCTTCAAAACTGCAGAGATTCGCTTAACGACAGGGGCCAGAAAGGTGGTTAAACGGGACAACACACTTGCTTCCCAACCGTCTCAACTTAGGAAGAGATTTAGACCTCAACGGTAGCCGTAAGTCGAGGACTTTTTTCACTTTTAATATTTTTATATTATTTTTATTTCATTTATAAACTTACCCAAAGTGTATTAAATTTATTTATATATTAAATCTATTTATGAATTTATCAAATTTATAAATTTAATTATTTATAAATTTATTAAAGTCATTTATAAATTTATTAGTTGTTTATAAATTTATTAAGTTATAGACTCCATCAGCACGTTGTCATTTTTTCCAAAACACCCCCAATCAATAAAAAACCCACACTTGACCCCACCCCCTCCTCAAAGGCCTGCCCTGAATTGCAACTATTTATTGTTGTGACTGAGGAGAGGGGTTTAAGATTTTCATTGCACCCTCTCCCCAATTTCAAGCAAGCCCCTTACCCAAATTTTCCAACTTGGCGGTGGGAATTTTGACCTCCTTCTGCCTTAATTGCAAGAAAAAAGGGAATTTGAGGTGTGGAGAAGAGGGTCTCTCGCCACATGCTGGAAAATGGGGAGGGGGTCTTTACCCCCCCCCAAACTCCGCTCCCTCTTGAGGAATCTTCAAAGCCCAGCCATTGGGTAGGCAGGCCGAAAAACGGGGGGGGGGGGGAGAAGAGTGGGGGGAAGCAGTGGTCTCCATCCAAGAATCGGGAAAGCGACTAATGGGCAGAGCAACGAATCGATGCGTTGAAAACATTGAGAAAAATCGGTACGCCAGCTAAGCGGCGAGTTAAAAATTGGGGTTCAAGGAAGAGGGGCAGAGGGTCTCTTCCCCCCCCCACCTGCCATCTTACGGGTGTCAACTCCTAAAATATTTCTACGGTCTTTTTTAAGAGTTGCCAACAGAAAGGGAGGGGGAGAAAAGGGGTTTGAAAGAGCAGTGCGGCAGCTTGGAAATCGAAAGCGCATTCCATCAATAGCTTTTCAAAGATAGTAACTAGGAGACCGACGTTTCTGCCAGTGCAATTGGGCGTCACGGCCACAATCGTGACAATGGGATGAGGAGAAATTGAGGAGGGGGGGGAAAAGGGAAGGTATCCCAGGTTTTTGCCGGGGAGGGTCAAAAGATGTGTGAAATATTCACCCAAAGAACAGGGTGTGTGTGTGTGTTGTCTAATATGCGCTTCGTCCACATTTCTGGGTGTCTCCATGAGGCTAAAATCCAATTAATATAGATATTAACGGGACATAGAGTTCTCGGCTTACGACCAAAATCGAGCCCGTTTCTGTTATTAAGCCAGACATGGGTAAAAGTACGTAATTCTGCCCAGTTTTATGGTTTTCTGCCCGTCGTTAAGCAAATCGTTGTCCATGTCTAAGTTGTTAAGTGAATCCATCTTCCCCTCCCCACCCATGGGTGTCAAAAGGTCACCTAAGGGGAAATCCCCTGATCCAACCCTCCACCCCACCCCCTGGGGGGGACACTGTGACCATCAAAAAGGGGAGCCGGTTGCCAATCGTCAGAATCTGGATCACGGGGAGGCGGTGACGGTCATAAGAGTGAAAAACCGTCATAAGTCACGGTTTTTGGTGCTGTTGTAAGTTTGGTCGCTAAAGGAACCGTTGCAAGTCGAGGGCTATCTGTATTCATGGAGGGGGGTCTCCTGGGGGGGCAGGAGCAGGAAGGTGTGGATTTCTGCCGCTAAACGAGACAAGGCTTGGGTTTTGCCTCGTTTTACAACTGTTACTGCCAGTCGTTAAATGAATCATCGCTGTGAGACATGTGGTTGTTAAGTGAATCCCATGGGCTTTGCTGGTCAGGTCACCAAAGGGCGTGACCCCTCCCCGCAGGACACTGCGACCGTCATAAGTGTGAGTTGGTTGTCAACCGACTGAATGTTGTGATCCACGGTCGTTAAGTGTGAAAAATAGTCCTAAGTCAGTTTTTTTTCAGTGCCATTGTAACTTCGGTTACTAAATGAAACCGTTGTAAGTCGAGGACCACCTGTAAAACCGGGAGCTCTTTAATTTCTGGGAAACCCATCAGTCCCTTTCCTCCTTCGGGGTATTTTCCGAAATAACTGGGGGTTGGAGTGAGATGATACCCATAAGGCACTTCCTGGGGGTGGGGGCCCGCCAGGTTGGTGAAACTGCTATAGATTCCTCCAAAATGGCAACCAGCAAAGCAGTCTGGGAGTTGTAGTTCAGAAACCTGAGGCCACCAGACACCTCACCTATAAACTACCGCTAATCCTTGTTTTATGACCGTTTTGGGGGCCCGACGGTCATTAGTCAGGGCGATTGATAAGCAGGTCATCACGGGACCGATTGTACAAGCTCTTTAAAGTGGCTGCCGTTAAACACCTCGATCCTTAAGCAAAACCATTGCCCGTTATGGAGCATTTTGGGTAGTTTTTGATAAAAAAAATGATGTCAATTGTAGTTGTGTGATTGTGGGACAAAGCAAAGGGGCTGAGTTGCGGTCCGGTGACCACCAAGGAGGGGAGCGTGATCGGAACTCGGAGCCCAGGTCATATATATGAATCTTGGGCCTGCGGTAACATCAGGCCATTGCTAAGCAGAACGGTTGTAAGTCGAGGACAACCTGTATTATATGCCAGCCACCTCTATCCCCTGAGCTACACTGGGGAAAACACAGGTGTGTGGCAGGCACATTTCGCACTCAGAACCTGGTTTCAGAAAGAAGTGAGGTGCTTCCAAACCTCACAATCTTTTGTGTAGGCCACAAAACCCGGCTCCAAATAGCCCCACCCTGTGCGCTTTTTAAAATAAACAGGATCAATGGCAAACCGAGATTGCCAGCAGGAAACCTAGAATCTAGGTTAGGTTGACCTCACCCATCCATCCTGTGCGTTTTTAACAAACCAGGGTCGATGGTAAACTGAGATTACTGACAAGAAATGCAGAATCTAGGTTACGTTGACCTTACTCATCCACTTTTTAACAAACCAGGATAATGGCAGAGATTGCCAGCAGGAAATATGGAATCTAAGTTGACCTACCCATCGACCCTGTGTGCTTTTAACAAACCAGGATTGGTGGCAAACAGAGATTGCCAGGAGGAAACAAGGAATCTAAGTTATCTTGACCTCAACTGTCCATTCTGTGCATTTTTAAACAAACCAAGATTGATGGCAAACAGATTGCACGCAGGAAATGTGGAATCTAGGGTTATGTAGACCACACCCATCCTTAGGGGGAAAGGATTAACCTGGGGTGGCCACCATTTTGACTTTTGTGACCTAAACGCCCTCCCCAATGCCCCCGATCAAAACAGAAGACCTGTTTTTTGGGGTGAAAGACCCCTCCCCCACAATTTAACTCTACAACTGGCAATCTCCCCCCCCCGCCCCCCCGTCTCACTTCGTACAGTGTAAGTGACCGACTTGGCAGTGCCCGACGGCTCAAACTCCAGATTAAAGCCGAACTGGCCAGGATAATCTTCGGCGAATGGGAAGACGCAGCTCTCCGCAGCCCCGTAATCTTTGGGGGAACAGAGTAGAAAGTTGGGGTCCCCCGAGAAGTTGCCCAAACCCAAGTTGATGCCAAAGTCTACTCCCCCTGGATAGCCTTCGGACAGAGGAGCCAACGGAGAATCGGTCGCCGTAGCCAACAAGCCAAAGTTGGCTTGACCCATGGAGCTGCCCCCTTCCTCGGAGAACGGAATGATGGCTGGTTGGGTGGAAGCCACCAACGTCGATTCCTAAAACATACAAATGTAATTATATCAGTGGTGGGAACACGGAAATATAGGACAGATTAGGGCAGGGGGCAGCTGGCGGGGGCCAACTAATCGCCGGAACAACCGGATCGCTCAAACCGTTCCAAACCGCCTGAATACCACCCCTTGAGGCATACCAAGATGTTACGGAATGACCCACAAACATTCCTACACCTTAGTAGTTGCCATAATTTTTTTTTAAAAAGGGGTGTGGGAGGAAATCTGGAAGACCAGGCAGCAGTTGGAAAGCGGAAGTACGTTCCAACTCTTTATCTTTAAAAGAGTACAACTAAAATACCAGAGCTTTTGCCTGCGAATATATTTAGTTGGAGAACACGATTGATGATATCCAGCCTGTGAACGTGCTCAATTGGAGAATCTGGCTTATGACATACCCGAGGGGGGCGGGGAAGGAGGGAAACAGGGTCACAGGTGACTGTAAATTACGTATGCCAGAGTTGGCTTCATCTAGGTTAATGCCAGCATGTCGCTCCTAAAAAAATCTTTTGAAGTTTGGCTCGAGAATCATGATTTAATTAGGGTGATTGCTGGAATCCTGACATTTACATGAAATTTTCATGTTGATATGACATGTTAACATGTTGCTTTGAACGATGGTTTTCCTGATTTGACAAACCAACGATTCCGGGCATTTTGGCGCCCAATAAGCCACAAATCGTGGTTTAGTCAATATACATTACATACCTTGTAACCTAGTTGACAAGGTAGTGCTTGCTTCTGTTTGGGGAGACAACTGAGGCAAAAAGAGCGGGTAAATCCGTATTGTTAATCCGCGGTGCTGGCTGGGGAATTCTGGGAATTGAAGTCCCACAACCCCGCAATGGCTGAAAAGGAATTTCACACTCACCAAAATCGGATTGACGATGGAGGACGTCCACATCTCCTCAAAGGTCCCTTGGCTGAGGGGTGGGCTCAGCATTGGGTCGATGTCTTCCTCCGCGACTTCCTCCATGTTCATTCTTCTCTCCGATGGGGAAACTGAGGCAAGGAACGAAAGAGGTGGAAGCAAATGTCAAATCTCGTTCACCCCATCTGAAATGGAAACCATTTTGGCGCCAGTAATGTAATTCCCTTCTTGTAGGGGGGCGGGGGGGGGGGGGGAGATGCGGCAGGACTACAAACCCCAGGATTCCCTGCCACTCACAACATGGCGAAGGGAGACCAAAGAATTCTGGGAGCTGCCACGAAGAGCAGCTTGGGAGGCTGATGTATTTATTTTTATGGTGTATAAAAACCAAGTTATAAATCTGGCCAACTCACAACTGTGAGCGGCTAACAATTTTTTTAAAAAAACCCAAAACACCATCATACAGGTAGTCCTCGACTTACGGCCGCAACGGAGCCCTGGTTTTCTGTCACTAAGCGAGACCATGAAGTGAATTTTGCCCCATTTGTGCTATAAATTTCTGTCGCTAAACAAGACATAGGTTGGGGTTTGCCCCATTTTACGACATTTCTTTCAAGAGTTGTTAAAGGAATCAGTGCGGTGGTTAACTCAGTAATGCCGTTGTTAAGTGGATCTGACTTCCTTGTTGACTTTGCTCATCAGAAGGTCACAAAAGGGATCACACGACCCTAAAACAGTCGTAAATATGAGTCAGTTGCCAAGGCTCCCAATTTTGATCACAGGGAATGCAGCAACGGTCATAAGTGTGAAACACAGTCATAAGTCACCTTTTTCAGTGCCATTGTCACTAAATGAACTGTTGAGGACTACCTCAGAGAGTACTCAACATACGACCATAATGGAGCCCCAAATTTCCATTAAGTGAGGCAGTTGTTCAGCGAATTTTGCTTCACCTTATGACCGCTATTAAAGTGAATCACTGCAGTTCTTAATTTAATAACCCGGTTTTTAAGTGAATCTGGCATCCCTGTTTGGCTTCTCAGAAGGTCACAAAAGGAGGTCATGTGACACCCCCCCCCCCCCAAGGACATTGCAATCGTCATAAATATGAATCAGTTGCCAAGCTGTTGAAT
>NW_020769558.1:287524-297593 GCF_900518735.1 Pseudonaja textilis
AAAGAAAGAAAGAAAGAAAGAAAGAAAGAAAGAAAGAAAGAAAGAAACAAAGAAGAGAGGAAGGAAGAAAAGAGATAAGAGAAAGAAAGAAAAAAGAGATAAAAGAGAAAAAGAAAGAAAGGATGGATGGATGGATAGATATAGGTAAATATAGATGGATAGAGTGACCGGCGAGAGATAGCTAGATAGGAGGATGGGAAGATGGAGAGATGGCTAAACTGACAGATGTGTGATATAGATAGATGGATACATAGATGATATGATAATGCAGGGATAGATGGATGGATGGATAGATAGGTAGATATAGATGATGCATATATATAATGCATAACTAGACAATAGACTTGGTTAGGTGGATAGACAGAGATAATGATAGATGGATATAGATTAAATAGAAGAGAGACAGACAAAGATAAGATAAAGGTAAGTAGAATAAATAGATATATATAGATAGATAGATTAAATAGAAGACAGACAGAAACAAAGATAGATTAGATAGATAGAATAAATAGATCTAGAAGGAGGATTGATAGATAGATATAAGATATAGTTAGATATAGGTAATTAGAATAGATATCTAAAGATAGGTAGGTAGGTAGGGAGAGAGGGTGAGAGATGATAGGTGGATACATGGATAGACATATAGGTGATAAACACAGATGACAGATGGATATAGAGACAGCTGGAGAGATGGATGGAGAGACGGAGAGACAGATGTGTGATATAAATAGATGGACAGAGATAGATGACAGATATAATGCATGGGAAAGAGAGAGAAAAGAGATGGTTAGATGGATAGACAGACAGACTGAGAGAGATAAGGATGGATGGATAGATGAATGGATAGATATAGTTAGATATAGATAAAGAGAGAGGGAGAGATGATAGGCAGGCAGGCAGGCAGGCAGACAGAGAGAGACATCCTAGAATCCCAGGGCTGGAAGGGACCTTAGAGGTCATCTAGTCCAACCCCCTACTTTATTAGGCGGCCTTCCACCCGTCCCACGCAAATGCCTTTCCTTAACAACCTCCGTCGCATAGCACACCCACAAGTCCAGCTCCGCCCATCGTCCACCTGGGGGGCCCACTCTGCCCATGCTCAGGGGGGCCCCGACAGCCGCCCCCCTGCCCCCCCCCCCCCCCCCCCCGCCCCCGTCGCGGCTCACCTCGCACTTGTAGCAGTTGATGTGGAAGCTGCGATCCAGGGCCACGATGCGCACCGTCTCCTCCTGACCTGGTTCGGGCATGATGGCTTCACCGCACACAGAGCATCGGGGGGCGAATTTCCTAGAAGGGGGGGGGGCAGAAGAGGGCGGGAATCAGAAAAGAGACGTGATGTTGAGCCCTGTCCTCTTCCTGAGATTTTGGGGCCTCGGGGTCCCCCGCTTCTCCCGCCTTGCTGGTTGGGGAGGATGGGACTTGTAGTACAGCACACACCGGACACCGGGGGTCGAATTTTCTAGAGGGAGGGCGCAGGAATCGGGATTGTTGTCCATCCTGCCCTTTTTCTGAGATCTTGGGGGCATCGGGGTCGCCCGCTTCTCCCGCCTTGCTAGCTGGGGAGGATGGGACTTGTGGTACTGCCTCCCTACAACCGCGGCACGGAGGACGAGAGTCGTGCTACGGTCTTTGAATCCAAGGATCTCTTTGGGGATCCTAAAAGATAACCCCAAAGGAATATATATATATATATATACACACACACATACACACGCTTCCCCCCCAAATCTCACCGGTGGAAATCTTCAATGCAGTGGATCTGGCTGGTGGCGTCCACGGTGAAGGGGATCCCATCAAGGCAGCGGTGGCAAACCACACAGGTGAAGCACTGGGGGTGGTAAGCTTTGCCCATGGCCCGCAGGATCCGATCCATGATGGACTTGGAGCACATGGAACATTTCTCCAAGGTCACCTGGGCCGGGAGGGGGGGTCGGTTTCAGTCAGAAAAATCGGATTTTTAAAAAATAAAATATAAAATTATAAAAGAACCCTCCTTCCACTCTCTTGCCATTGTTTTTATCCCTGGGTTCAAGCCTCTGCGAGTTAAAGCAATGGCTGAGTTGGCAGACGGCAGGATTCTGCAGGCCTTTGGGTGCCTGCGGCTTGGATCGCTTGCTCGAGCCGCCTAAAAAAAAACCACCCTGCTCTACTAGAGAAGCACGGGGTTGGACTAGAAGACCTCCAAAGTCCCTCCCAGCTCTGTTCTGATACATTTCATGAACAGGAAGCCGCGTTTTCACATGTCGACACCAGGGGGAGCCCAACTCCCAGAAATTAGAGCCACGTTTTGCAAACTTTGTATGAAGACCGGTGGACTTCAAAAACTCCCAGAATTCCCCTGCTTGGCAGGGGGAATTCTGGGAGTTGAAGTCCACCCGTCTTAAAACAAGAGGCTAAGTTTGAAAAAAAAAAAACAAAATGAGGATTTTTTTTGAACACCCCGCCCCCATCAACTCACAATATAGCAGGATTCACAGTACGACCGGCGGTCAATGGCGTAGAACGGCTGTCCCCGCAGGCGGCACCGGCAGGTAGCACAGGTGAAGCACTCGACGTGGAAGACCTGGTCCATGGCCACGCAGCCCGTCCCGTCGCCTACCACGTTTTCCCCGCACTGAGCGCAGCGGCCTGCAAAGGTCAAGGAGACAGAACTACGATGCTCAATTGCAAACCGGTAGCAGGCCAGACCTGTTACCCCCCCCACCAAAAAAAACCCCCAATGTTGAGTCGAAAAGATCCAAGTTTCCCCTGAAAACAAGCCAAGGGGAGCTTCCCGCGTGGCTATTCCGTCCAGCGATAGCATTTCGAGATAGACTGCTCTTGCACCTAGAGGCTCCGTTAAAAAAAAGACGAACTTTGGGGGGTTTTTTTTGGTTTTCAATCGCTAAATTTTTAAAGGCTCCGAGAAACCCACCAAAATATTCCGCGGTGGGAGGATTGTTCAGGTCGTACATCAATTTCTTGGTCAGACGGTCCAGCTCCTCTTCTGGGCGGCACAAGGGAAGCTGCGGGAAAGAGAGGGGAGACTGGGAGAATGGCGGTCACTAAGCTGGGCAACTGAGAAGCATGAAACATCCCCCCCCCCCAACACGCCCCGGGTTAAATGAGGATGCAGGCACGGCTCCTGAGCATGGGCCAAGTGCAATCCGGTTTGCCACCAACAAATTCCTCAGGAATTTAAGCCACTGGGCCTCCTATACAGGTAACTTCCAACCGTTTAGTAACCACTCAAAATTACAATGCCCCCCCCAAAACAGTGACTTATGACTGTTTTTCGCACTTACGACCATGGCAGCATCCCATGGGCATGTGATCAACATTCAGGCGCTTGGCAACGGACTTGTATTTACGACAGGTTGGGCTTCCGGGGGTCGCGGGATCCCCCTTTTCCAAGCTTCCAATGAGCCAAGCCAATGGGGAAGCCAGATTTGCTTAACAACCGAGCGACTCACTTAACAACAGCAGGGATCCACATAAGAACGGCAGCGAGGAAGGTTGTCAAAGGGGCAAAACTCATTTAACAAGCATCTTGCTTGACAATGGAAATGTTGGGCTCAGTATGTCAAGAACTACCTTGACTTGCCGCACAAAACATAGACTCTGGGAACTGTTGAGGAGGAGTTGTCCTCAGCCTCATTCTCATACACAAGCTGAATTTCTCTAGCATTCATTCTTTCCCTCCTGCATTCCATTCCTGGATGGAAGCCCCCTTCCCCAGAAAGACCCCTACCCAGCCTTCCCCTTCCCCATTATCCCCAGCAGCTAGAATTACCTGATGGGGGAACCTCAGCCCCCCAATGCCAGCAGGAACCGGAGGCACCGTCAACTCGTCCTTCCCAGCTTTCACCAATCCAGACTGGAACTGCCCCGCCGGTGCCAACCTTCCCTGCCCTGCAGGGCCGGCATAGAATTCCCCCTCGCCCAGTTGCTGGCCATAGGAGGGAGGCTCTGGGTACCAAGGCTCGGCCTCATGGGGGCGCGGACGGGACCCCGGTTCGGTGGCATATTGCGGGGGAGGTTTCCCTCCATATCCTAGTTGCGGGGACGGGGGCCCATACGCCGGCTCGGCCCTGCGCCTGGGCTGGTTGTAGCCCAGCACCGGTTTGGCCACCTTCACCTGGACATTGAAGGGGGGCCCAGCTGAGGAGGACGCCGTGGCGTATGAGGCGGGCATTGGCTGGGGGTACGGCTTGGGTGCCAACGGGGCACGGTGGTATCCGTAGACATCCCCCAAGCCGGGTGAGCCGTACTGGCAGGGAAGCACTGGGGTGGCTGGGTAAGGGGATCCAGAGCCTGGTGGGCCTCCGTAAGGCAGGGTCTTGGCATCCGGCTTGGGGGCCACAAAGCCGCCCGAGAGGGTGGGCTTGTAAGTAGCCGAAGCCGGGCTGGGTTTGGGAGTACCAGGCTGCAGAGGTGGATACGGTGCAGATTCCGTGTTCTGCAAAAAAACGGGTAAAACAATCAGGGTCCCAAGTAAAGAATTTTTTTGGGGGGGGGGACACAACACCCCCCCCCAGGCACCGCCCCCCCATCCCCATCTCGTCCTCCCATCCCTCAGCTTCCTCACGGCTCGTTCGCTCCGGCGTTGCTGGGTGCCCTCCATGTCAGCCAACATGCTGGTAAGCGAATCTATCTGGACATCGAGGTTGGTGGGGTGAAGGCCACGCGCCTGCTCCGGCGATTCTCCCTCCTGGTGGAAAATATAGTTTTTTGGGGGGGAGTGGGATCAGGATGTCTCTCTGATTGAGGAAGCCATTTTAACCACGCCGATCCGATCTGGGCTTCTGGAATGGGGTGACTCCCCGCCTTTGCCCCGCTCCCGAGGGCTGTGCCTGTTGGATCTCGGCCTGCCCTGTTTTGGCAGAAGGGCGCCAGTGTTTTTAGCAGTTTCACCTTTTTCCCTGTGGAAAATGCGGCTCCCGGGATCCTTGCCCGTGCCTAGAACAATCCTGGGAACCACAACTCTCAGAATTGCACTATCCTGTTTCCCCAAAAATAAAACCTACCCTGAAAGTAAGTCCTAGCTTGACTTTTTTTTTTTTACCCGTGCACCCAAAATAAGCCCTAATGAAGATTCCCACCCACTCCAGGGTAAAAATTAAGCTAGTGTGGGGATGGGTGGTGGTGGATGAAGGTGCCCTACTACTTACCTTTGGACAGTTGTAGCCAGGCCTCGCACACCCTGACACCCGCCTTGCCGGCCCATTTCTTCAGCCACCGGCAAGGCTGGCAAGGCTTTCCTAGTGGCCTCTGTAGCTGATAACAAAGCTCCGGATCGATCCAGAGTTATCGGCTGCAGAGGCCTGGAAAGCCTTGCTGGCCACAGAAGAAGGACTTCCGGAAGAAGGCCGGTGACGACGCGTGCAAGTGAGGTTAGTCCGTGGATGGCGTCCCCGAAAATAAGACCTGGTGCCTTTTTTTTAGTGGCAAAAAAATATAAGACAAGGTCTTATTTTTCAGGGAAACACGGTAGGTGCCGGCAAGGCTCCCAGCAGCTGCGTTCTCCAGAGGGCGCCAGGTTGAGGGAAAGATAGCAGCTCAGCATGGTATCTCCGCTGGGCTGCCTCCCCGCCAGACCACTCTAAGCCTTCCTCCCCCTTCAGCCAGGTGGGGTCAATCCCGGGGCCTCCTTACCTGCAGGGTGTAGCTGGGAGGTGTAGCGCTATCCCAGGATCCCCGAGACCCTCGCTCACTTACGGAGGAGTAGGGGGAGTCCGCAGGAGAATCCTGGGGATGGAAAGTGGGGCCTGGGGCGGAGGAAGAAGAAGGGCAGAGATTCATACTCGGGAAAGGGCAGAAGGAATGAAGCTGGGTTCTCTAGGTGTTGGGATCTAGAACTCCCAGACTTGTCAGGCGGCCGGCCTGCCCAGGAGCAAGGTCTGCTGGGAAATGTAGTCAGAGGACATGTTGCCATTTTAGAATGCAGGTATGATTCCTATTCAGAGATCTGGCTCCACCCATCCCTCCACCCATCTTCATCCATGCATCATACATCCATCATCTGTCCATCCATCTTCTGTCTCCATCCATCCATCATCCATCCTTCTTGTCTCCATTCATCCAACCATCTATCTTCTGTCTCCATCCATCCATCCATCCATCCTATCTGTCCATCCATCCATCCATCCATCTTGTCTCCATCTACCCATCCATCATCCACCCATCCTATCTCTCCACCCCCCCACCCACCCATATTCTGTCTATATCCATCCCTTTGTCCCGATTGCCTGAAAAGTTTTGCCTTCCTCCACGGCTCAACGCCACAACCTGGCAGTTCAATGGGGGGGGGAGCGTTCTCAGCTATTTGTGGGTCTGTTTTCCTTCCCACCCCCCAAACCCAAGTTCTTGTCAAAGGAGCCATTAGGGGCCTACCTTACAGGGGTGTCAGGAGTATTTGGCAATGCTAGTCAGCCAATTACCCCAACGGGGGTGGGTGGGGATTCTGGGAGTTGTAGTCCATCCGTCTTCAAGCGGCCCAGGCTGAGAAATTGAGCCTTGGAGCCCCCCCCCTTCCCCCAATACATTTACCTGGAGGGGGTGGCTGGTCTCGGGAGGGCCCCCCCGCTGAGCTCATCCCCCCATTGGTCTCCGGAGTTCGGTGGGTGGGTCTGGGGGCTGCAGGGACGGAGGCGAAGGTCTTCTGGACATTGCAGGCGGCTGTGCCCGAGGCAGGGACATCGGGCTGGGCCAGGAGCCCCGCTTGCTTTGGGGGCAGCCAGGTGGGGCCCGACATGCTGAGGGAACCTGGAATATTTTTTGGGGGGTGGGGGAGCGGTGGGTTTGCAGAGGAAAAACACATCGAGTCAAAATTGGACGCTGAATGGAACGTCTGGGCTTAATTCCCCCAGCCCCGTCCTTATTTTTTGGAAGTTCTGCTTTTGAATCCGTTTTCACCTGAACCTGAATGGTAAAAGGAAGGGAGGAGTGGGATAGGTAGAGGGATGGAGGGATGGATAAACAGTCGGAGAGATAGAAAAGGAGAGAGAGAGAGAGGCAAGAAAGAGGTGGTTATAAAAAGAAAGACGATAGAGACGAAAGGAGAGAAAGGGGAGCCCAGAAGAGACGGGGGGGGGGGAGGATGGGGGGGGCTCAGGAAGGGTTGCAGCAAGGCGGCGATCCCAAGAAAAACAGCCCCCTCCCCAATGTAGTTTATGCCCCCCCCCACCGATCAGACCCTGCCCTGGATAGACCAGGTTAAACCCCCCCCCCCCCCCCCCCCCCCCACACACACACACCTCTGCCCCCTCCTCACCTGATCCCGGCGTCTCCCTCGTCCCCCCAAACTTCCCTCCCGCGCCGAGAAAACTTTCTCCGCTCCGAACGCGGCAAAGAAACTTTTCTTTTCTTTCCACTTTTTTTTTCCCCCCAACTTTGGTTTTTTTTTTTTAAACCGACCCCCCCCTCACCGGGGGGGTGACGTCACCGCATTCCACAGCGTCACGTGGAGCCTGGGAATTCCTGCCACTTCCGGTGGTTTGGGTGGGAGGCGGGCATGGGGAGGGGGGGGAGAGGGCGGCCCCTGGGACGAGGCTGTTCCCCACCCCCCCGCCTCGCCCCCACCTGCAATCCGCACAGGTGGGGAACTCCAAGGCCCATGCTTCCAAGCCTACGGGGGAGGGGGCGCGGGGGGGGGGAGGAAGCATGGGTAGGGACAGAGGAGGGCGTTGAAATTTGGGGGCTTCTTCCAAGGGAAGAAAGTGGGGAGGTCCCACCGGAGTCCCATCTGTGGGACTTCAACACCCATGCTCCCCAGCTGGCATGGGCAGAGACGTGGAGGGTGCAATCTTTTGCACACCGAGGGTGCCTGTTTTGGGAAGAAGCAGCTTTTGGCGGGGAATTTGCAAGAGTATTGCAGTTTACAGATGAACAGAGTCGGAAGGGACCTCGTAGGTCATCTAGTCCAACCCCCCTCCCTCCCAAGCAGGAGATCCCACACCATTTCTGAAAGAAAGGAGAGAAAGGGAAAGGATGGAGGAAGGAAGGAATGAAAGAGAGAAAAAGAAAAGAAAGGAAAAACAGAATAACAAAACCGGAAGGGACCTCGGTGGTCATCTACTCCAACCCCCACCCAAGCCATACTACACCATTTCTGACCGATGGCACTCCAATCTCTTCTTGTAATGTATGTCATGGGGGAAGAATGGGGTCCCACTGGACTCCAACTCCCGGCAAAGTACCCTGGTAATTAGAGAAAGGAGAAGGTGGAGGGAGCGGCTGGCGGGGGCGGGGTCCCGGGGGGGGGGGGACCCAAGCAGACTTGCCCGGCTGAGACAGGGCAGGGTGTGCCAGCCGCCTGCCCGCCAGGGGTTTCATCACCCAGCAAGCCGCTGCTTGCCCAGGGTGTGAGTTGTGTGTAAATGTGTAGTTGTGTGTCTGGAATTTTCGCTTCTCCAAATCCTCGGGATTTGGGGGAGGGGGGGGCAATTTTGCAAGGGAGGGAGGTAGACCCTCCATTTCTCCCCCACCTTGAGCAGATTTTGATCTTTTTCCCTCCAGAAGGTCAGTTAGTGAGACGGTCAATAAGTGAGTCCAGTTCGTCAGCAGGTCGCCAAAGGGGAACACGTGACCTCTGGGACACAGCGACCGTCGTGAATACGAGTCGGGTTGCCAGGAATTTTCCTTTTGATCACAGAGAGGCTGCGGCGGTCGTAAAGGGTGAAAAGCAACCCTGGTTTACTTTTTTTTGCAACGGTTGTAAGTTGAGGACTACCTGTGTAGGGTAAGGGTTGGGGGGGGTTGGACTGGAAGACCTCCAAGGTCCCTTCCTATTTGGTTACAGTTAGCCCTTGAACTTTCATTTTAGTGACCATTCTAAGTTACAACGGCACCAAAAAAGTGACTTGTGACCGTGTTTCACACTTATGACCGTTGCAGCAGCCCCCACGGTCACGTGAGTTACATTCAAATGCTTTACCACTGCTTCATATTTACAACGGTTGCAGTGGCCCCCGCAAAATCCATGGGGGGGAGCCGGATTTGCTTAATGACTGAGTTACACATTTAACAACTACACTGATCACTTAACAACGGTGGCAAGGAAGGTCATAAAACAGAACAAAACTGACTTAAGAAATGTCTCACTTCACCACAGAAACACTGGGGGCCCATTGTGGCTATAATACGAGGACACTGTAAATTACATTGACAGGGTTATTCATTGAACAGTGGAGGTGATTCACTTAACAAACGCAGCGAGAATAGTTGTAAACCAGGACAAAACGCCCTGAATAATTTTTTTTGTTGATTCTGGGCTCGACAGTGGTCGTACGTCGAGGACTGAGATTGGGCCTGGGGCTCAGAATCGGAGCATGTGCAGAGTGCCCGGAAGGCCCTTGTCGGGAAGGCTTGGCATCCTTCTGCATCGCAGCGCATGGAACGGCGCATGGCGCATTGCCAGCCTTATCGCCCAAGAGGCTGTTCTTATCGCTTTTGGCAGGAGCACTGTGTTTTCACAGGCACACACCTAAGGCGTGGTGCCCGCCCGGCAGTGTGGTGCAGTGGTTAGAGCTGTGAGGGTCGACATGGCACACAGAGCCCTCTCTGTGGACACGTGCACCGTCGCCAGCTGGTCTTTGCAGGCGCTGGAGCACTGAAACATGGCGAAAAAACAGGCCTTTTGGGGCTGTTTTCAGGCTGTTTTGACCCAAAAAGTGGCCTGAAAACAGCCCAAAACCAGTTTGAAAACGGACCAAGAAATAGCTTGAAACAGCCCCCAAAATGGTCTGGACACAGCCAACAAAACAGCCAAAAATCAGGCCATTTTTGAGGCCTTTTTCAGACAGTTTTCCAGGCCGTATTCCGGCCCTTTTCCCTGAACAATGGGCAAAAAACAGGCCATTTGGGGGCCATTTTCAGGCTGTTTTGGTCCCAAAAGTGCTGAAAACAGCCTGAAATGGCTCAAAAACAGCTCCCAAAATGGCCAAAAAACCCAGGCCATTTTTCAGGCTGTTTTTTTGGGCAATATCAACAATAGGCCTAGGTTCAACCTCAGCCACTTTAAGACCCGTGGACTTCAACTCCCAGAATTCTAGGAATTGAAGTCCACTGAGGGAATTCTGGGAGTTCAAGT
>NW_020769558.1:313577-335283 GCF_900518735.1 Pseudonaja textilis
TAGATAGATAGATAGATAGATAGATAGATAGATAGATAGATAGATAGATAGATAGACAGACAGACATAGATAGAAAGATAGACAGAGATGATAGATGTATACACAGATAGATTTGTAGATGGATACAAACAGATGATAGATAGGTAGATAGACGCATAATAAATAGGCGGCTAAATAGATAGGAAGATAGTCAGAGAGAGGTGATAGATGTAGATGATAGATAGGATTGATTAATAGACAGATAGATATATAGATATATATTGATAGATGATAAATGATAGACAGATGTTAGATATAGATAGATAGATAGATAGATAGATAGATAGATAGATAGATAGATAGATAGATAGATAGATGATAGATAGATAGATAGATAGATAGATAGATAGATAATAGGCAGGCAGGCAGCAGGCAGGCAGACGGCTAGATGGAAAGAGAGAGAAAGAGAGAGAGATGACAGATAGATGATAGACAGAAATAGATGATGGATGATAGATGGATGATAGAGAGAAAGAAAGAGAGTGTGTGTGTGTGCGAGAGAGAAAGAGAGAGGGAGCAAAAGAGAGAGGGAGAGAGAGAGAGAGAGAGGAAGAGACAGATGGTGTCCATTTCTTTCCTTGCTCCCCAGACAGTAGATCCTCCAGCTGCCAGGCCTGTGATCTGCAATATCTCCAAGAAGAGGATGAAGAAGAGGGAGGCAGCCCACCCGCCGGCCAGGGGACAGAGGAGAAACCCTACAAATGCCATTTCTGCAGCTCCGCCTTCCGTTGCAAGGGCAACCTGGCAAGCCACCAATCCTTGCACGCAGGTGGGCGTGCAAAGGGCACATGGGCACACGCTTGTGCACCTCAAGACCAAGTGAGGGGTGGTGCTGTGGTTGGACTGCGTGGGAAACGACCGAAGTTTTTGTTCCTTAGTTGGGTGGACTTCAACTCTCAGAATTCTGGGAGTTGGAGTCCACTGATCTACAACCCGTTAGATGGACAGAGCAAAGGGCCAATGGGTGGGTTTGATGCTCCAAGCCCCCTCCCCCTACTGTGTTCTAACAGGGGAGAAGCCCTACCATTGCGCCATCTGTGGGGCCCAGTTTAACCGGCCGGCTAACCTCAAGACGCACTTGCGCATTCACTCCGGAGAGAAACCCTACAAGTGTGAGATGTGCGGGGCTCGTTTTGTACAGGTAAGGAGACCCCCCTGGGGAATCACACTCGATAAGTGTGCCCTGTAGGTCAAAAAAGTCAAAATGGCTGCTGCCACTACAAATCTCCCTTTTTTTTTTACTCAAGGGATAGGGCGGCTCCTAAAATTTGGATGTTTTTTTTTCTTCTTTTTTTGAGATGTTCCTACTCATGTCAGGAGTTTGTTCAAAAGTATGTTTTTTAAAAATTTATTTCAAAAGTATGTTTTTTTAAATTTATTTCTCAGCTTATCCAGGAGGGGATCATTTGCAAACCCAAAAGTTTGCAGAGTAACATCCTTTGCAAAACAATCCCTTTAAAAACACAAGAATGTGGAAATGGCAGAGCTTATTTTACTTATAAATAAAACGAAATAAAAGCAGTGGGTCAAAAAAAAAAGTTTGTTTGCAGAAATAATAAAATCCATAAAATGTGAAAATCAGGATTGCTCAGTGGGTCCAAAAAGTTTGTTTATTTTATTTTTATTTAAAAACGAAACGAAACGAATCAAAAATCTGGATTGATCAGTGAGTCCAAAAATTTAAAACTGAAATGATTTAATTTAAAACTGAAACGACACAATTGCTCAGTGGCTCAAAAGAGTTTTATTTTATTTAAAATGAGTTGAATTGAAACGAAATAATATAAAATGAAACAACATCTGGACTGCTCCACATGTCAAAAAACAAGACCCCATTTATCAAGCATCCTGCTTTTTGGGGGTGCGTCGACCTGTCTTGCGGTGTGCTCTTCGGAGGTAGACTATCCCTGATTATGGAGGCTCTATGACAGGGGCATCAAATCCAAGGCCTGCCGGACCAATACAGCCTGCAGGGTGCTTAAATCCTGTGGGCGGGGCCAGCTTGGAAATATTAAGGGATTGGTCCGCGGTGCCTCTGGTGGCTAAAACGGGCCGTATACGCCGCCACCACCCCCCGCCTCATGGCCTCCTGCAGCACTCTGCAGCCGAAACTGGGCCAAAAAACGGCTGCAGAGAGGCCTACTAGCAGAGGTGGGTAGCCAGCAGGTTCTGACCAGTCCTGGAGAACCGGTACCGGAGATTTTGAGTAGTTTGGAGAACCGGCCAATACCACCTCTGACTGGCCCCGCCCCCATCTATTCCCCATCGAGTCCCAGCTGATCGGCTGGGTCTTCCTTGGTTGCCCTGCACAGGAGAACGGAGCTGGAAAGCAGGTTAGTGGGGTGGGGAGGAAATGGGGATTTTGCAGTATCCTCCCCCTGGAGTGGGGTGCAAATGGAGACTTTACAGGGTCCTTCCCCTGCCACGCCCACCAAACCACGCCCACCAAGCCAAGCCACGCCCACAGAACCGGTAGTAAAAAAAATTTGAATCCCACCACTGTCTACTAGGCCCAAAATGGGGTGTGTGGGGGAGTTCAGTGTGGCCCCCCCACTGCCCATGTTTGCTCCCAGGAGGGGGGGGGCACAGCGAACCCCCCCACACACCCCATTTTGGGCCTAGTAGGTCTCCCTGCAGCTGTTTTTCGGGCCAGTTTCAGGGCACCGGGGGGGGCATGTATGGAGGGTAGGGGAGTGCAGGGGGCGTCATATAAGCACGAGTGAGGAGGGAAGTAGGAGAGGGTGCATGCGCCTTGCATTATGTGTGTAGGCAGACGTGTGTGCAGGGATGCGCATATGGGCACACTTTCGGCACATGGCGACGAAAAGGTTAGCCCTCACTGTCCCAGGTATCAATGGGCCAATGGTGGCATTCAGATGGTTCACACCGGTTCGGGAGACCTGGTTGCTAATTTTCTGAGCAGCTTGGCGAACCGGCTGAATCTCCTTCCAACCGTTCCACCTTTGCAGGTTAATGTACCCTATGGAAGCGTGCGGGGAGGGGGCTTCATTGGATGTTCCTCCCCATTGTGCCCTCCCCCCCCTTTCTAGGTGGCGCATCTCCGAGCCCACGTCTTGATCCACACGGGCGAGAAGCCTTACCCCTGTGGCACCTGTGGCACCCGCTTCCGACACCTGCAGACCCTGAAAAGCCACCTCCGCATCCACACCGGGGAGAAGCCTTATCATGTGAGCGACGAAAGGGGGTGTCTTTCCCCTGGGGGGGCGTGCAGCTGCCCCATTGAGAACTTGGGGAGGGGGGAAAAACAGGCCGGGGGAGGGGAAACTGAGCGAGGTTGGGCCTCTCAGTTCTCTGTGGTTGAATGGAGGGTGGGCTCTTGGGAGCGAGGCTTAAAGGGAACAGTGGGGAGGGGGAAGAATCGAGGGGGCTGGAGGGAGGGAGCTCAGGGTTCAGGTCTTGGGGTCACCCAGTTTGGCTTGCTTCTGGGAGACGTCTCGCTGCCAAGCTAAGTACCATCATCAGGGCTCTATGAGACGAGGAAGCAAGTTATGTCGAGTGATGACATTAGAAGGGTGTTTCTCAGCCTTGCCAATTTGGTGGGTGGACTTCAACTCCCAGAATTCCTCAGTCTTCCTCCTCCTCCTCCTCTTCCCTCTCCTCTTTCGCAAACGCCGCCACCCTCTGGCACTGATGGTGTTCCTTAATTGGGTCATGAGACGTCTGCAAGGAAACCACCCGGCTCAGAGAGCACCATGGACCCCCACAATCCTCCTCCTCTTTCTTCTCCTTGCCCCTCCTCATCCCGCTTCCCATCCTCCTCCTCCTCATCTCCACAAACCCGCTCCCTTCTAGCACTGATGATGTTCCCTATTTGAGTCATGAAATGTCTGCAGGGAAATGACCAACCTCAGAGAGCACCAAAGACCCCATAGTCTTCCTCCTCCTCCTTCTCCTCCTCCTCCTCCTCCTCCTCCTCCTTTCCCCCTCCTCCCCCTCTCCCTCCTCCTCCTCTCCACATACCTCACTTCCTTCCATGTCGTTCCCTAGTTGGGTCACGAAACGTCTCCAAGAAAACCACCAATCTCAGAGGCCACCAAGGACCCCAACCCCAATCCTCCTCCTCCTCCTCTCCGCAAACCCCTCACCCTTCTTTGCACTGATGATATTACCCAGTCGGGTCATGAAACGTCTCCCAGAAAACCAGCCAGACCCCACCTGACCAGCTCCGCCATTGCTTGGCCCCCTTTAACAACCCCCCCAATCTTTCTTCTCCGCAGTGCGAGCAGTGCCGTGTGCGCTTCCGCCACAAGAGCCAGCTGCGCCTGCACCTGCGGCAGAAACACGGTGCCGTCACCAACACCAAGATCCGCTACCAGGTGCTGGATGGCCCATACGCCACCATCTGCTGAAGGCCGGGAATCCTTATCGTCCCAAACCACGATTGCTGGTTTCTGGGCCAGGAAGGGATCTGACCCTTCGCGTTTCGAGAATGGAGAAAAAATTCCACCCTTTTTTGCACGTGCCACCTTTTGCGGTGCAGGCAGTCCTCGACTTACAATGGTTCCTTTTAATGACCGTCCTAAGCTACAGCAGCACTAAACGTGATCAAAATTCAGACGCTTGGCCACCGACTCCTATTTATGACATTTTCAGCGTCCCGGGGTCCCTGCCATTCTCCTTTTTGGCGACCTTCTGACCAGTCAAGGCAATTGAGAAATCTGGATTCGCTTAATGACCGGCTGATTTGCTTAACAGCCGCAATTATTTGCTTAACCAACCGCCGTGAGGAAGAAGGAGGTTACAAAACTGGGCGCGATTCACTTAATGGCCAGAGGGATTTGGCTTAATCATCGTGGCAAAGCAGGTTGCAAAAAAAAAAAAAATCAGACATGACTCATTTAACGACCTCCTCACACAGCGGTGGAAATCCTGGCCCCCAATTGGAGTTGTAAGTCCGAGGACTACCTACAAAAGCTGGTAGTCGCTCAGCACCTTGTGCCAGTCTTTCCCGCTGCAACTACAATTCCCATCTTTCCCATTGCTGGTTGGTGGGGGACGATGGGAATCGAGGCTTGTCCCAGAATTATCCCCTCCCCCCCCAATCTTTGGAGAATGAGGGGAGCTTTAAATGGGGCCAGCCAGGGCCACCATTAGACAGTTCTCCAAACGGCGCAGAATCATAACAACCGGGTCTATAGAACCGGTCTGAACCGGTAGAATTCCCACCTGTTTCTATTGTATTCATCAGTGGGCATTCACCCGGTAACAGTACAATTCAGGCGGACCTGTAGTTACACCGGTTGAATCCCGTCACGGGTTGTATTTTCAATTTTTTGATTTGTTCAATGTCGGGAAATTGAGGAGGGCGGGGCGATATTGGGGCAGTGGGTTTTGCTCTTTCCGAGCCCCCCCCTTTTTATTTTGCAGGAAATTTGGGGTGGGGGGCAACATTGAAACATCTCTAGAAAGAGAGGAAAGGCTCCATGGAGGGAAAAAGGAATGGAAAGGCGGATTTAAACCAAGAATGCTGGTTTATTTGGAAACAGGGGGGCAAGGGTGGGATTGGGTTTGCCCAATTCACATTCAATAGCAGTGCCCCCTACCCGATAAACCACACACACACACACACACACACACACACACTGGACACAAGCCCACCTCCCAAAATAGTTCGTGGAGATACCCCAGGATCTGATACCTGCCTCCAAACCAGAAACCGGCGATCTATTTGAAGCCGGTTTTGGCCCCGTCGCTTCAGACAACCTTCCTTCAACTCCGTGGGAAGCCCAGCCTGGGGACAACGGAGTTTGTAGTCCAACATACCCAGAGGTTTTTGAAGCGGTGCAATGGCCCAGAGGTGGAGCCCTCGCCCCACAATTAGGGGTGCTGTGAGTTCGATCCTTAGGTGGAGGTAGATATTTCTCCCTCTGGACACAATGAGAATATATCTGCCGAACAAAAAAACTCCGCACTGGTGACAGGAAGGGCATCCGGCCAGTAAACACTCTGCTAGCCCCATTCGGTTGCCCAGATTCCACTCCACAAGGGAAAAGATGATATTTGGAGGTTTTTGGATAGAGGAAGGCTGATAAATCATGGTTTGGCTTCCTTTCTTTGATTTTTTTTTTTTTAAATATCTGATTTACTATCCTGTCCTTTTTCTGCATTATTTTGCTGGCTGAATAATGTTTTCTTTCTAGCATTCTGTCTTTATTTTAATTTTTTTAATTTTATTTTTTAATATATATATTTTGGGGTGGGGGGTGGGGGGAGTTGGTTGTTCCTTTGTGCCAATGCCCTGTGGCTGTTTAAATTTTGGCCGAGGAGCCTCTCTGGGTGTTTAATAGGATAGGTTTGATATTGCTGCGGGGAGAAAGGAAGGAACAATAAGGTCTAGCGCCTTGAAAAGTCATCCTGTGGAAGGGGTCTTAATAAGACAGCTGCTTTTTACCTGTGGCTGAACAATTGAGAAAAAAAGAGGGGGGACATTCCTAGCAGGAAAACACAGGAAGTCCTCGACTTACAACAGTTCATTTAGCGACCGTTCAAACTTACAACGGCACTGAAAAAAAAGAGATAACAACCATTTTTCACACTTACAACCGTCGCGGCAACCCTACGGCAATCAAAATTTGGACGCTTGGCCACCGACTCACCTTTACGACAGTGGCAATGTCCCGGGGACTCGTAACCCCCTTTTTTGCAACCTTCAGACAATTCAAGTCAACGGGGAAAACCCCAATTCACTTAATGACCGTGGGATTCACTGAAGAACAGCGATTCGCTGGACAGGCAAAAAGAAGGCAATAGCGCCGGGCGCGACTCACTTAACGACCTCCTGAGATTCTGGCCTCTGTTTTGGTCGTAAGTCGAGGACTGGGTTTAGAATGGAAATTGTTGGTTGGGGGAGCTCTGGTTTATTTTTCTTTTGGCAAAATGGTTGCAGGCAACCTTGAACCGGGTTGCTTAAAGGGAGACGCGGAGGTCTTTAAAGCGAAACGCCCCTCCCCCAAAGGCTGGGTCCTTACTGACCGGGGGGGGGAGAGAAGTGGAAGGAGTTGGAGTGGACCCCAAAGAAAGAAACCGCGCCCTCAAATTATTCAAGTCACGGGGGCCGAAATGAAACGAAGGCTGTATTGTATCGCCTGGGCTCACCTTAATAAAGCTAACATTATTTTAAGATACACGTCTTCATTTTTTTCTGCAAATTAAGGAGATTAGGATTTCGGGGACTGGGGGGGTTGTGTCTTTGGGGGGACACGGAGGGTTAGGATGTTAGCCCAAAAGATTGGGGAGATTGCCTTTGTCCCAAATATGATCTGAGCTGGAAGAGGCTAATCCACTCAACTTAAATCACATTAACTAGGGAATTCTGGGCGTGGTAGCCCACCTATCTTCAAGGGTGCAATTTTGAGGAACCACTGCTCTGTGTGACGTGGCACCAAGGTTCGTGCGTGCCCTCCGATTATGCTACCGAGACCACGGGAAGATGACTCACCATTGCAGCGCACACCCAAAGCGAGCTGTTGCACACCAGCTCAGAAACTTCCTGGCATTTGAATGCAGCCAGGCTGGGCACACCCTGGTTGGGACTCCTAACTAGCACGGGTCCCTCGGGCAGCTGCATCCTGTAAAACCCCAGGCCCCCTCCCCTTTTGCCTCCCCCCCCATGCCATGCCATGCCATGCCCCCTCCCTCCTCCTGTGCAATCCAATATCTTCTTGAAAGCTTCCAGGGATGAAGCTCCCACAACTTCCGAGAGCAACTTCTGTTCCATGGGTTGATTGTTCAGAAAATCCGCCCTTATTTCTAGTTCCTTGGTCAGTTTCCATCCATTGTTCCTTGTCTGGCCTTCATGTATCTTGGAAAATAGCTTGACCCCCTCCTCCTCTCTGGGGCAGACCCTCAAATATTGGAAGGCCGCTCTCCTGTCTCCCCTGGTCCTTCTTTTCCCTAGATTAGCATGGCCCGGTTCCTGCAACCGTTCATCGTATGTTTTAGTCTCCAGTCTCCTAATCGTCCTGGTTGCTCTTCTCTGCACTTTTTCTAGAGTCTCAACATCTTTTTTATAGTGTGGTGACCAAAACTGGATGCAGTACTCTAGGTGTGGCCTTACTAAGGCTTTACAGAGGGGTATTAGTACTTGATCTAGATTGTATCCTTCTGTTAATACAACTTAGGATTGCATTAGCTTTTTTGGCTGCTGCTGCACATGGCTGGCTCCTATTTAGCTGGATGTCCACTAAGACTCCAAGATCCCTCTCCCAGTTACTGCTATTGAGCCTGGTTTCACCCAGATTATATGTGTCCTTTGGGTTTTTCTTGCCTAAGTGTAGGACTTTACTTTTCTCTACACTGAATTTCCTTTTGTTAGATACGGTCCAGGGTTCAAGTCTGTCAAGATCCCTCTGGATCTTGAGCCTATCTTCTTGGGTGTTGGCTATTCCTGCCAGGTTAGTATCATCTGCAAATTTGGCAAGTTCCCCTTCTATTCCCTCATCTAAGTTGTTAATGAAGATATTGAAGAGTAATGGGTAGTCCTCGACTTACCAGAATTCATTTAGCGACCGAATTTGCAACGGCACAAAAAAAAAAAGAGATTCAGGATACCATTTTTTCACTCTTAAGACTGTCGCAGCTTTCCCCTTGGTTCTGTGAGCCTAATTTGACCACTGACTCATATTTATGGTGGTTGCCTCATCCCGGGATCGTGTGATTCCCTTAAGTGACCTTCAAAGTCAACAGGGAAGGCCAGCTTCATTTAGTGATGGTGGTGATTCACTTAACGACCAGGAGCAAGTTGGATCACATGACACACACACACACAAACACACCCAGCAGGGATGCTGCCACAATCATAAGGGTGAAAAGCGGCTCACAGTCCCTTTTTTGTCAGGACCGCCGTAACTTGGAGCCATCACTAAACGAATGGTTGCAATTCAACTCAATCTTCTAGTTTGACTTTTCTGATTGTTCTATCTATAGACGTCTCCGCCCCCATACAGAACATCTGAGGGGTCGTGAGGGTCTTCCAGATGTCCAAGAACAGCTTGGCCATCGTTCCTACCTCACCAGAATAGGTAGAGTTGTAGTCCTAGAGAGTCAAGGAAAAAGAAATGATGAAATTAGGTTTCCCAACAGCGGAGAGCTGCTTTGGCCACGAAGCGCCATCCTGTGGGCAAACCAAGGCATGACGTTATCCAGCCTGTTACAGTTATTACTTGACTTAACAACCGTTCATTTACCGCATTTCCCCCAAAATAAGACCGGGTCTTACACTAATTTTTGCTCCAAAACATGCATCGGGGCTTATTTTTCAGTTAGGTCTTATTCTGGGGAAAATATGGTGCTAAATGCGTCTGTCTGGATGACAATCTTAACTAGGGCTTATTTTTGAGCATCCTGGAAAAATAACGCTAGGGCTTGTTTTTGGATCTTATTTTCAGGGAAATCTGGGGTTAAATGTGCCCATCTGGCTGACAATCTTAACTGGGGCTTATTTTTCAGGGTAGAGCTTATTTTGTGATAAGACCCTTCTATTTTGTTTCCCACCAAAAAAGGCACCAGGTCTTATTTTAGGGGGATGTCATGCACTGACTCACCTCACTTGCGCACGTTGCCCCTGGTCTCCTTCCGGAAGTCCTTCTTCTGAGGCCAGCAAAGTTTTCCTGAAGGCTTCTGCAGCCCATAACAACAACAAATAACCATTCTGGATCGATCCAGAGCTTTGTGATCAGCTCCAGAGGCCTTCAGGAAAAACTTGCCAGCTGCAGAAGAAATAGGCCAGCAAAGCAGGTGTGCGAGGCCTGGCTACAACTTTCGTAGGGTAGCTGCACAACACACACACACACACCATCTCCACCCTACCTTAATTTTTACCCATCCACTTTGGAGTGGGTGGGAATCTTAATTAGGGCTTATTTTAGGTGCACATGTAAAAATAAAGCTAGGATTTACTTTCAGGGTAGGTCATATTTTCAGGGAAACAGGGTACAATATGATAAAGGGAATGTAATATTTAATATTGCATGTTTCGACCACAGCGAGAATTCTACTTGCACAGCACTAGAATACTGAGGGAATTCCCACAGAGGAAAGTATAATTTAAAAAAATACTAGTGGGCAGAAATGGATAGGTTAAGGCTAAATTTAAAGGACGAGGAAGATACAGAATATTTTCTAATATGGGATCTCTTTTATTAATAGTTAAATAATAGATGTGGAAGTTGAAAGGTGATTAATATGTGCAAACAAAAAAATATTACCATTATTGTTATTATGCATAATGTAAATTGACCCAGACAATGCACTGTTTACTCAGCCCTTAATGTATGCTACGGAAAAATGTAAAAATAAAATTTAAAATAAAATAAAATAAACATTCTGTTGTCAGCTGCTGACTGATGATAGCCATGCATATTTCTCTAGCCTCAAAATTGGTCTTTCTTCCTGCTTTCAAAATGCAGTTTTTCTGCTTGGGTTGGTTTATTTTATATTCCATATTTTATTTATTTTATTAAATATACAATGGCCCCACTCTTCCAAAAGGGCTTCATTTCAGCCCAAAATGCAATTTGCAAACAATCCTTGTATTACAGCCACAAAGGAGCCCAACATTTCTGTTGTTAAGTGAAACATTTATTATAACTGAGTTTTGCCGCATTTTATGACCTGCCTTGCCACAGCATGAATTGCTGTAGTTGTTATGTGAGGCACACGGTCGTTAAGTGAATCAGGCTTCTCCTCATGGACTTTGCTTGTCAGAAGGTTGCAAAAAGAGGATCGTGGGACCCTGGGGACACAGCACAACAGTCATAAGTATGAAACAATTGCCAAGCATCGGACTTTCAATCCCATGACCGTGAGGAATGCCGCAATGGTCATAAATATGAAAAGGGGTCGTAAGTTATTTTTTCACTGGCATAGTAACTTTGAACGGTCACTAAGTGTAACTGTTGTAAATCGAGGACTACCTGTATTTGGGGTGGGGATTAGCCAAAGCATGGGAATTTGTTGGGTGAAGAAAGGTCATAAAAGTCAAAATGGCGGCTTGTAAACGTCTGAGCAAAGCCGTGACTCCTTTCCACACACTTTGTGTGTTCTTTTTAACAGGTGTTGCCTGTGGAAACAAGCTATGACTTCTGCAGGCTGTCCTCAACATACAGCCGTCCGTTTAGTGACTGTTCGAAGTTACAGCGGCACGGGGGGGAAAGGGGGACTTACGGCCATTTTTCACACTTACGACCGTTGCAGCTGTAGTCATGTGATCAAAATTCAGCCCTTTCATAACTCATCATCCTCTTTCAACAAGCCCATTGTCCCTTGTGGGGGGGGGGGAGTCTGGGCTATTGAATGGAGCTGAGTGTTTTATTGGCCGGATGCTCTTCCTATCACCAGGGTGGAGTTATAGTTGGCAGATATATCCTCATCGTGCCAAGAGAGACAGAGAGAGAGAGAGAGAGAGAGAGAAATATCTGCCTCTTGCTAGAATCGAACTCACAGCGTCCTGATGGGGAGGCGAGAGCAATACCTCTAGGCCACCGCGCCATTCAGGACACTTCACAACGGGCCTCAGATTTACGACGGTCGCAAGCGGATCTCCTTTGGTGACTGTCCGATGAAAGTCCAGAGGGAAGCCCGAATTTGCTTCAACGACCCTGCGACTCCTCAACCGTCACACAGGGTTATTTACTTAGCGACGGCAGTGGGGGAGAAAAGGTCGTAAAATCAGAGCAAAGGAACTCTCTTCCCCTGTCGGGGCGATGCGGCGACGGTCATAAGGGTGAAGCAGGGGGTCGTGCGTTGCTTTTTTTTCTTTCTTTTTCCCCCAGGGCCATTGCAAGCGGTCCCTAAACAAACGGTTGTAAGTCGAGGAGGTTGCACGCTGCACACAGGCACACACACACACACAGACACACTCACACCCCTGACCCACTGAGCTAGGAATCTGCTGATGTCTCAGCTCAGACAATGTTTAACCGGCCTCCCATCCAGATGGAACCGGACCCTTGCCCTCCCGGCTGGACCGTCGTGACGAAGCACCCCAGGGGTCTTTAACCTTTACCCACTAAGTGGCCCCCCTTCCTCCTCCCCAGTCAATGGGCTGGGGGTTCCCACGGGGAGGGGGTGCCGGTAGGTCTGTCCTGGCACCATCCCTCGACTCCTTGAAATAAGGAAAAAATAAAGAAATAAAGAAACGATGGTGGGGGAACTCAGCACGGAGAGAAACAACTGGAACGAAGGGGAAACTTCCAAGCAGGGAGGACAAATGAACAGGTGGAACTGCCTGCCACCAGAAATCATGGGCACGCCGTCCCTGCAGGTTAAGAAGAGAGCAGACAATCACTGGTCTGAGATTGAACAGGTTCTCCTGCTTGAGTGAGGGGCTGGACTAGAAGACCTCCAAGGTCCCTTCCAACTCTATTCTATTCTATTCTATTTTATTCTATTCTATTCTATTCTTTATTATTCTATTCTTTTCTACTCATTTCTAATCAATTCTATTCTATTTTATTCTTTTCTATTCTATTCTATATTCTATTCTATTCTATATTCTATTCTACTCTATCCTATTCTATTCTATTCTATGCTATATTCTGTTCTATTCTATATTCTATTCTATTCTATTCTATATTCTATTCTATTCTATTCTATATTCTATTCTATTCTATTCTATTCTATTCTATTCTATTTTCTATTCTATATTCTATTCCATTCCATTCCATTCCATTCCATTCCATTCCATTCCATTCCATTCTATTCTATTCTATTCTATTCTATTCTGTATTCTATTCTACTCTATATTCTGTTCTGTTCTCTTCTATTTTCTATTCTATTCTGTTCTGTTCTATTCTATTCTATGGATGGATGGATGGATGAATAAATAAAGAAATATCACAGTCACACAACATCGCATCACTGAAAGCTAAAAAAATTCATAAAATATAAATATGAAACAGAATAAAATGAAATAAAACAAAATAATAAAATAAAATAAATAAGTAAGTAAATAAAATAAAACTGAAACCAGAAATGAAACCCTGAAATAAATCGGCATTGTATTCCCCTCTGCTGGTCACAACTGCTCTTCGCACATGTGTCAGAGCAAAATACTTTGCAAGCTGCAACTCCCCCCCCCCCCCCCCAAGACGATTGCAGATTACAGTCTGATTTCGGGTTGTTGTTGTTGTTGTTTGCAACACGGAGGGCTTTTAAGTTTGCAAGGATTTAATCTTCCAGAATTCTCCAGCCCCCCTACTTTCTCCCCACACACCCCCTCCCCAATTGTTTGGAACAAAAAGTTACCAAGCTGGTGATTTATTTACTTGTTAGGCCCGTCTCCTGCCAGACATTCCAGGTTGGTGTGGAATGTGGCAGTTTTAAAACCCATGTAAATAAATAAATGCATTCTGGAGCAAACGACAACACGAATCCCACCAAAAGATTTTTTTTAAAAAAAAAACCAAATCCATCTTTCAGTTATACAGCATGTCGACTGGGTACATATATCTTGCGCAAATATTTATATTTTGTATACAAAAATACACACATAACAGATAACAGGTAATCAGAGTCGGAAGGGACCTCGGAGATCATCTAGTCCAACCCCCACCCCAAGCGGGAGACCCTACACCCATTTCTGACAAGTGGCGGTTCACCTTCTTCTTGAAAGTCTCAAGTGATGGCGTTCCCACAACTTCCGAGGGCAACTTCTGTTCCATGGATTGATGGTTTTCACTGTCTGGAAATTTCTCCTTATTTCCAGGTTGAATCTCTCCTTGATCAGTTTTCATCCATTATTCCTTGTCTGGCCTTTGGGTGTTTTGGAAAATAAACACATGGTTGGAAAAGATGATAAAACAACACATAGATTTAAAAACCTGAGATATTTTTACTGGGGATTGTTTTACCCGAAAACTATAGCAAAGAAAAAAAGAAACATATTTAATCATACATATATTCGCAGCAGCTAGAATTGTTATTCGCTCAAAACTAGAAAAAATGATTCCATTAGAGGAAGAGGTGATTATAAAAATATTGGGATGTGCAGAAATGAGTAGATGAACATTGGCAATTAAAGACCAAGAAGAAGTGGAATACTATGAGATTTTTTATGAACGGTTGGAAAATAAAGCCAGACGTTAAATGATATTGACATAATGATAAGCTATATAAGGTCGAGTAGTTTGTAACATGAATGTGATCCCCTGGCAATTCTTAGGTGGGATAGCAAAACCGATGAATAAAATCAAATATTAGAAACAAATAGACTAGACTAGAGCCAAGTATTTCAACAGAGCAATTTTAAAATGTGGACTGTAATCGTTGGGAGGCTGATTTGGAAGACAAGCTGACCTGGGTTTAAGTTTGAACTTTGGGCTTTACACTGGTTTTACTCTTGGGTTTATATTGTTTTATTGTGTTGTCTGGCATCATCTATCCAGAGTCCCTTAGGTGAGACAGGAAGGGTAGAAGATGGAGGAATGGATTGGATAGATAGATAGATGGATGGATATGATTTGATTGCTTATTGTACCCTATGACTATTAATAAATGTTGTACCTTATGATTCTTGACTCTTGACGAATGTATCTTTTCTTTTATGTACATGGAGAGCATTTGCACCAAGACAAATTCCTTGTGTGTCCAATCACACTTGGACCAATAAAGTATCCTATTCTATTCTAGATGGACAGACAGACAGGTGGATAGATAGACAGAGATGGATGGATGGATGGATGGATGGATAGATGGACGGATAGACAGAGATAGATGGATAGATAGACAGACAGACCAACTGACAGACAGACAGATAGATGGATAGACAGACAGAGACAGACATAGATAGATAGATGAGAGAGAGAAAGAGAAAGAGAGAGAGAGAGAGAGGGAGAGGGTAGGCAGACAGACTACCAAGAAGGAAGGAAGACAGGAAAGATGGAAGAGAGGGTGGGAGGGAGGAAGGATGGATGGATGGAAGGAGGAAAAGAGACATGGAGAGAGGAAACAAGCAAGAAAGGAAGGAACGAGATAGGGAGGGAGGAAGGAAAAGGAAGGAAGAAAAGAGAGAGGGAGCGAGGGAGGGAGGAAGAAAAAGAGAAAAGAAGGGTCTATCGATGGAGCCCCCCCCTCCATCCACCAAAGGTGACACCCCCACCACCACTATTAAGTATGGGAAATAAGAGGCTGAACCAGGGCTTAGTGCAACAAGGTTTATTTACAAGGACTGAACGTGCTTGCTCAGCCTGGAACTGGCTCGCAGCGAACAGCGAAAGGGCTGGACCCAGCAGCCTGCTTTTATAGCAGGCTGCTGGGGAAACCCAGCCAATGAGAAGGGGCAGCTGCCCCTGCAGCGTCAACGGACCTGGGTGGGAACTTCTTCAAGGTCCAGGGACATAACACCCCTTCCCCCCAGATGCGAACACGCATAGTCCTTGAGGTATACGGGAGGTTTGTGCTGACGTCCAGAGCGGCGCAACTCTGGTGTGCTGTTTGGTGGATCAGAGTCCGTCGGTGACTGTTGGCTTGATGATGAGTCCCAAGTACCACCCTCGGTCGGAGCAGGTCCGGGGCTAGAAGGGCTGGACGCTGGGAGTGTCCTCACGCCGTCTGGCTCGGATGGGTTGGACGCTAGGTCGCCGCAGTCAGCATTTGGATTCTCTGGTCCGGCTGAAGGTGTTAGCAGGTCATCGGGGTAGATGTTGCTGTGTGGTAGTTGCAGCGGACTCTCACCGGTCTGTGCCCACGAGTCGCGGCTGACGAGGGTGCCCTGGCGTCTCCGAAGCTGGTCCAGATGTCGTCTCCAGACCCGGCCATCTTCCAGCTTAACCCGATATGATCTGGGTCCTGTGATGGCTACGATTTCTCCCGGGATCCACAATGGGTCGCCAGCGAAGTTTCTCGCGAACACGGGTTCCTGCAAGACAAAATGCCTACTCCCCGATGTGGAAGCGAGAGGAGAGTCAGGGCAGTAATGTGGGTGAAGCCTGTCCAATACAGTTCGCAGGCGTCTGCCCATCAGAAGCTCGGCCGGGGACTTGTTGGTTACCGTGCAAGGGGTTGAATGCTGGCTTAACAGGAAACAGGATAGTTTGTGGTGCCAGTCATCCTTGTTGAACCTGGCCAGGGCTTCTTTAGTGGTCCTAACAGCTCTCTCTGCCAGCCCGTTACTGGCAGGATGAAAGGGGGCCGTGAAGATGTGACGAATGCCCAGGTTGGCCGTAAAACGACTGAATTCGGTTGACGCGAATTGGGGACCATTGTCGGAAACAATGGAGTCTGGTAGACCGTGCGTAACGAACAGGCGAGTCAATGCCTTGATGACTGCTTGTGAAGTGGTCGTGGATAGTTGTGCCACATCAATCCACGTTGAGTAAGAGTCTACGACCACGAGGAACATTTTGCCATGCAATGGGCCCGCAAGATCGATGTGAATCCTGGACCAGGGTGCGTTGGCACTTTCCCACTTGGTGGGGGTGGCAATTGGAGGGGATGGACGGGAAACCTGGCAGGGATGGCAGGAGCTTACCCATTTGTTGATGTCCTCGTCGAGGCCGGGCCACCAAATGTAGCTTCGCGCCAACGCCTTCATTCTGACGATGCCCGGGTGGCCCTCGTGCAACGCCTCCAGCACTCGGGTACGCAGAGATGTCGGGATGACCACTCGAGTGCCCCACAGCAGGCAGCCCTGTAAGCTCGACAGTTCCTGTAAGCGGGTCTTAAATGGAGTGAATTTAGCTTCAATGTCACTGCCTGGCCACCCCCTCCTCACCCAGTCCAGTACCTGGGCGATCGTTTTGTCCGCTTTGGATTTATTGGCAATATCAAGGGCAGTGATTGGGAGGTCCAGTTGGGTGACTTCAAAAATGGCGTTGACCGGGGCAGGGTCTTCAGCTGGGGCAGGCAGGGGGCAGCGGCTGAGGGCGTCTGCGTGGGACAATGTTTTACCTGGGCGGTGCACGAGTCTATACAAGTATGCTGCTAGGAAAAGGGTCCATCTGGTCATTCTGGGGGACAGAATTTGAGGGGTCTGCTTGTCACCTGCTAGTAACCCTAAGAGCGGTTTGTGGTCCGTGACTAGCTCAAAAAAGTGGCCAAAGAGAAATTCGTGAAATTTCTTCACCGCTGCAACAGCTGCCAAGGCTTCTTTATCGATCTGACTGTAATTGCGCTCTGTTGCAGAGAGCGTCCTGGAAAAAAAAGCGATAGGGGCCTCGGAGCCGTTGGGGAGCCTGTGGCTTAAGACTGCCCCAATTCCGAAGGGAGATGCGTCTGCTGCCAGTACTAATGGAAGGTTGGGGTCAAACTGGATAAGCACTGCCTCTGATGTGAGTAGCGACTTGACTGTGCGGAAAGCGGAGTCTTCTTTGTGTCCCCAATGCCAAACCGTTTTTTTATCCAGAAGTCTGTGGAGGGGTTCTGCCACAGAGGCTTTATGGGGCAGGAACGACGCGTAAAAGTTCAAGAGCCCCAAAAAGGCCTGCAGTTCCGCTTTGGAGGTTGGAGTGGGTGCCTCGTGTATTGCCTTAACCTTGGACTCCAGGGGGTGAATGCCTGAGGCGTCAATTTTATAACCCAGAAAGTCCACCTGTCTAGTGGCAATGGCACATTTTTCTTTTTTTAACTTGAGGCCATGCTGCCTGAACCTCTCTAGGACTGCTCGAACTCTCTGGAAGAGTTGGGGTCTGTTCCTGGCCGAGACTAAGATGTCATCGAAGTAGGGTACTACTCCAGGAAGGCCCTGTAAAATCCGCTCCATGAGGGATTGAAAAATGCCTGGGGCAACACTTACGCCAAACTGGAGACGCTTGCACCGGAAGGCACCCCTGTGGGTGACAATGGTCTGAAGTTCTGCCGTTTGGTCATCAACAGGGAACTGTTGATATGCTTGAGACATGTCCAATTTGGCAAAGATAGTGCCAGGTTCAAAAGTATGTAATAAATGCTGAATGACGGGTACTGGATAAGCGCTAACTTGCAAGAATTTATTGATTGTGGTCTTGTAGTCTGAGCAAATTCTCAGGCTACCATCTTTTTTGAGGGGTGTGACGATGGGCGTCTCCCATTTGGCGAAGTTTGTAGGCTCCAGGATCCCTTGTTTTAGTAATTTATCTAATTCAAGGTCTAATTTAGGCCGAATGGCGAATGGAACTCTGCGAGGTTTTAACCGAATTGGGACTGCCTGGGGATCGACTGAAAATGAGATAGGGGTGCCGTTATAACACCCTAACTCATCACTGAATACGTCTGAGTAATCAGCAAACAGGGAGTCCGTGTCAGAGGTTGAGGTAGCATGGACTCCTGTTAGCCCTAAACCGAGGTGGGGAAACCAATCAAGTCCCAAAAGTGTAGGGAGGTTGCCGCTCACTACCACTAGAGGTAGGTGGCCCTTAAAGGTTTTAAAATTAACAAAAAACTTGCCTCTGCCGATTACAGGAATGGTCTTCCCCTGGTAGTCCTTTAGGCTAAGCTGGCACTTCTGGAGTTGGTTTCTTGATAGGCTGGGTTGAAGCTCCTTGAGGGTGTTCCAGGAAATAATGGAGAGCGCTGACCCCGTGTCAACCTCCATGTTGCAAGGTTTACCTTCTAATAAGACGGAAAGAGAGATTTTACTAATAGAATAGCAAGTGTGATTAGCGCAGAGGTGTGTGCGACAGTTTAATACTTGCCTTTGGGGCCCGGCATGTGCGAATGAAGATGCCCTTTGTGCTACGTTGTGTGAGGCTTGGCATACTCTTGCAATGTGCCCCTTCTTATGGCAGTTGTTGCAAGTGGCTCCTTTGAATTTGCATGTGGTCCTCAGGTGAGGTCCACCACAGGAAAAGGCACAGGGTGATGTGCTTGGATGGCCCGGTGTTATCTTGTCTGGTTCCTGCCTGCGGGCGCCTGGCGTTTGTGAGGCGGTGAATGTCGGCCTCGTCACTTGGGTCTTCCTCGTTGACCACCTCTTCTGAGTGGACGGGAACTGCTGTTTGCTTGGTGACAGGACCTTGGATCTCGGTGGCTGAATGAGATGCCAGCTCCTCTGCCAGGGCTACCTCGATGGCTTGAGCGAGGTTAAGGTCTTTTTTGGCGAGCAGCCGTCTTTGTAGGTGCAGGTCCTTGACCCCGCAGACCAGCTGGTCTAGGAGCATGTCATCAAGATAGCTGCCAAACCCACAATGGAGTGCTGCAGTCCTGAGAGCAGCCATGTACTGATTGATGCTCTCTTTGTCCCCCTGCTTCCTCATTCTGAAGGTGAAGCGTCTGGCAATCTGTGAAGGTCTAGGAGAATAGTGGTTAGTAAGGATTTCTAACAGTTCTGTCCAGGGGACATTCTTTAACTCACGTGGAGCCACAAGAGCTGTGGCTGTATCGAAGACGATGGCTCCACAGTAGGTCAGGAAATATGCTTTCTTTCGGTGTTCCCCTGCATCAGCCAATCCAATGGCGTCGATGTAATGATTAAACCGATTCTTGTATGATTCCCACTTCTCCTCATCCGGCTTGAACGCTGGGAAGGCTGGATTGGAGTTCATGTTGTGGGTCTACTGGTTAACCTGTTGGGGAAAATGCTCTCTCTCTGGGTAGCAGTAGAGGTTTAGTGCCTGTGCTAGGCAAGTGACTTCAGCTCTGGGGAAATTTCGCAATTCCCTTCTCTCTCTCTGGGGATCAGAAGGTGTTTAGACTGCAACGGTCGTTGGCAGCGTCTTTTGAAATTCGCGCCTGTGTGGGCGTTAGCGATTTCGTAATACAACGCTGTGTTGTATTTGAATGTGCTTCAGCTGACAGCTGTTTGAATTTCGCGCCTAAACGGCACTAGCGGCTGCGGCTCGCAGCGCTACACTTCCTCTGTAGCTTATGCTAACAAGCGGCTACAGGCGCTTCTCACTTTCACTAGCTTGTTTGCTGATCGCTTTCTCTCTGGGTTGCGGTCAGCGTTTGCCCTTATTTTGGCTGATCGCTCTCTCTCTGGGCTGCGGATCAGCGTTTTAGTGATTCAGCGTTGCAGCTTGCCTCTGGTAGCCATCCCACCTTCGTCGCCAGTATTAAGTATGGGAAATAAGAGGCTGAACCAGGGCTTAGTGCAACAAGGTTTATTTACAAGGACTGAACGTGCTTGCTCAGCCTGGAACTGGCTCGCAGCGAACAGCGAAAGGGCTGGACCCAGCAGCCTGCTTTTATAGCAGGCTGCTGGGGAAACCCAGCCAATGAGAAGGGGCAGCTGCCCCTGCAGCGTGAACGGACCTGGGTGGGAACTTCTTCAAGGTCCAGGGACATAACAACCACCACCACCACGTCGCCACCGTTTGCATTTCCCCTAATTTCCCGTCCCCCGCGACGCCCCCACCATCTCTTGGCACGTCCTCAGTGCGGCTGCGCCGATCTCACCGCCTCTTCCCCCCCCCTCCCTCCCCCACCGTAAGGAAGGGATTCTTGGACCACGATGAACGAGACGGAGGGGGGCGTGGCTTCTAGACCAGGCCCCGCCTCCTCGGGCTCCTGCAACGTTGTCGCCAGCCGCTTCCTTACGAACCCGACGTCGTTGCAGAGGGGGGCGTCAGGGGGGTGTCGCCCCCCAGCTCCCAAATACCCCGGTAAGGCACAGGTGTTGGGCATCGGATGCTGCACTTGTTGGGCTGGGGGAGGGGAGGAGAGATGGTCCATTTTGTTGAGGGGGGGGAGCATAGATTTTGCCTTTGAGGATGCTCAGAAGGGAGCGGGGGCGTCTTAGGACCCCCGAATCCCTACCCAGGTTGAAAGGACCGATGGGATGTGTGTTTTTCTCGCCCTCTCCCCCACCACTTCCTTCCCCCTCGCCCCCCACCCCGGACTTACCTGCTTGCAAAATGCAAATCGTGGCTTCCCGGGTCCTCCCTGGGGAGGCTAATGTGGGGGGCGGGTGACATGGGGAGGGGGCAAGAGAGAGCCGTTTGCACGACCTCAGAGGCCCCTTTGCTGGGCGAGAGGCCGGGCACAGAATATCCCAGGTCCTCCCCCTCTCCCATTTTCGTTCTCTGCCCCTCCCGGGTGGGGGGGACACCCCCAAAATAGAGGCCAATCAATGCCAATTCTTAAAAGTGCCCCCTCCCCAACAGAAGAGGATTAGAAAGTTGCATCTCTCACTTTGATCCCCGGGGGAAAGGCATCCTTGCGCTCAAAGCAGACCTGGAACCTTCTCTTAACCACGTCCTGCAGGGTTAGTGGTCAAAAATAGTCAAGATGGGGGCCACCACTTTACGATCAATGCTCTCGCACCTGTTTGGTGGCGCGCCTGGTGGGAAGGGAAACACTAGCGCCATTTTGACTTTTTTGACCCCTTCTGCACACAACTCAAAGAGCCAAAAGTGAACCACACAGAGAAAGAAATAAAGGACAGAAGGAAGGAAGGAAGGAAGGAAGGAAGGAAGGAAGGAAGGAAGGAAGGAAGGAAGGAAGGGAAAGAAAGAAAGAAAAAGAAAAAAGGGAGGGAGAAAAAGAAGGTAGAAAAGAAAGGAAGGAAGGAAAAAAGGAAGAAAGGGCGAAGTTAGGAAGGAAGGAACAAAGATAGAAGGAAAGAGGGAGAAAAGGAAGGAAGGAAGGAAGGAAGGAAGGAAGGAAGGAAGGAAAGAAAGAAAGAAAAGAAGGGAGAAAAGAAGGAAAAAAGAGAGGAAGGAAAAGAAAAAAGAAAGAAAAAAGGGAGAAAATTAAGGTAGAAAAGGAAGGAAGGATGAAGGAAGAAAGGAAC
>NW_020769559.1:3779-17518 GCF_900518735.1 Pseudonaja textilis
GGCTTGACTGCTGCTGTGCACTCTGCTTGGGGGTTTGTCCCCAAACACTAACAGAAACAACAAGAAACGTCTGCAAAACAAGAAGACTGGGACAAAGAAGAAGCCATCTTTAATGAACAAGTAATTTTATGTGGCGAAGAAAAAGGAAAGGGGGGGAAAGAGAATGGAGAATTTAAGATTTAAAAAAACAACCAAAGAAAAGAAAAATAATTCAAAAAATAAGTATAATACTGAAAAGCAACAGAAAAGGGGAATACAGAAGAGAGAAATAGAGGTAGAGAGACAAGGGGGTAAAAAGGGGAGAGAGAAGAAGAGCGGGAAGAAGGAAAGGAAAAGAAGTTACAAAGGACCGGAGCAAGATATAGAGAAACAGGACCTATTTAGAGATAATGGGTGAAAATCTAACTGAAAAAGGGATTCTGTAAAGGTACATAAGATTATATTGTTATATTAGTAATAGAAATAATTTTAGAAAATTGGAAACAATGTATGATTAAAATGAGGGATAAAATAGTTAGTGTAATTTAGTGAAATGTTTGTTAATAAAATAAATGAAATAAAATAAATGAGCAAATTGAATTAGGAAGGAACAGGAACATTTTAATTAGTTAATGTTTTATAAAATATAAGTGAAGAGGGGGGAATTAATTATGGAAAGCTTATAATTGTTCCCATAGAAGTATGATATTTAATTGAAAAGTAATGTTAAAGATGTTAAGACTTTAATGAATATTAATATTAATGATAGAATTGAATTGGAATGGAATGTGTTGTTTTAATTACATTTATAATTTTTTCTTTTTTTAAGAATATAGTGTGTATTTTAAGAATGTACGAAGCAGAATCCGAATGGAAGTTATGTATTATATTGAATGTTATAACTTTAGGGTATATATTGAAACCTAAATAAGAGTTAAATGGATAAACTTAAAAGATATAAAGACGTCATACTCCAATCAGTAACTACAGGAGAAATTTTGTTTAATGAGAAAAGATAATAGATAATTGAAACAGGACAGACCAAAAATATAAATACAATGATTTGAATTGAGATGAGATAATTAAAATAAAATTGAGAAAATTAAAAGAGGGGAGAAGCTATGCAGAAAATGTAAAATAGTAATAAGATATGGAATAGAATATAAAAATGAGCATGAACTTGAATTTGTGTCCGTACGAAGAAATGTAACCCGGGATTACGCTACTTTCAAAAAAGATGTTTTATTTGTATCTTTTTTCTCTTTGTGAAAACTCAAATAAAATTTACAAAAAAAAAAGTTGTTATAACCCAGATGTAACACAGCTGTCTGAAGAGAAATCTTTTTCTAGCCCCAGGCATATTGCTATTCTGCCAGATTGGAGGGAAGAGAGACAATTGGGGTCGGAATTCTCCCAAGACACCCCCAAGATTTATCCTGGAAGTCTATCAAGGGCAGATTTACATCAACAGTTCCAGAATTTAAAGGTGACAGGGTTGGTCTCACAGTCCGTTTGGACGGGTGGAAGCTTGAGACCACCCATATTCACTTTCCCAAGTATCGTGAGGAATGAGGAGACTATACAGATGCCAGTTGGTGGAAGCCAGAAAGACCCATCAACTGATAGAGGTATGTTGCAGCCTCCGAGGTTCATTTTCCAGAAGGAATTTTGCTCCCTGAAGAGAGTATCCCTCCAGGGTAGGGATTTTATCCAGAGTAGGGGTGGATTCAATGCCAATGGCAGCCAGCACCAACACAGCCCTGGTCTGAAGGGGGGTTGCCCAGACAGCAGACAGCAGCCACTTCCCCTCCACCCGACCAGGGAACCAGGCCACACCCATCTTCCTCCTGGCAACCTCAATTGCAGCCCCAACCGACAGCGAGGCCACAGGGACCCCTATTCCAGATGGGCACCACCCAGCCATGATACAGGGGGCCTACCCAGACTACGTACACCACCTGGCCTGTTCCTTCCATTCCAGTACAGACTGCAGGGGCCTGGCATGTGCCACCTCCACAACCACGACCCAGGCCAGACCAAATACCCATTGAGGCCGTATTTGATGGCTGCCATGAACATTTCAATTATTTCCTCACTCCACTCCGATCCCATATAGAACAATTTGGAGATCAATACGTCACACAGCACGATTTGATTACAGCCATCACAAATGGGATGAATGAAGGGGATGCTTCAGACTGGGTGGCGTAACTCCACAATGAACAAGCCCCCAAATTATACGATGTAAATGGATTTATTCAATTATTAAGACTCAGATTTGAAAATCCAGACAGGGTAGCAGAGAATGAAGAGAAGTTAATGGAAATGAGGCAAGGCAAGCAGCCCTTGTCAGAATTCATTTGGGACTTTAGAAGGGTCGCAAGCGATCTCATGGACTGGTCTGAAAGAATGACTTTACACTATTTTAAAAACACCATTGATCCAGAAGTAAAGAAGGCCTGTGAAATTAGGGGAATCCCAGAGACCTTACAATCGTGGTATGCTGCCTCCCTCAGCTTAAATCGCAGTATCAACCCACACAGGAAACCCCTTCCAGCAGCCCTGCCTAAGAGAATTGTGCCAAGGAGACTGCCGACCGGACAAGCTGGAACTGCGCGTACCTGATTTACCTGGGTGCTGAAATGTTACTGATGTGGCCAAGCCGGTCATAGGGCAGCAGACTGTCTGGCCCCTGCTCCTGTACCACAAGCTCCACAGTCGAAGCCTAATACAGCTTTTTTAAGAGAGTTGGAGGAGTTGAAATGTTCAAGGTTATTCTGTATGTCGTATTAAGTAATTCCAGTTGCAGTTAATTGGTTCTCGTGGTTTATGAAGTATAGAAGTGGGAGGAGAGAAGGGAGGAGAGAAGGTGGGTTCTGTGTAACGCGCGAAAAAATTTTCACTTTGCGAAATTGCCTTTGACATGCCAGATCTGTTTCTAAATAAATCAATTGGAGAAAAAATGTCTCAGAGTGATTGATATCATGGATACTTTCTGGGTTTTTTTTAATTTATTGATTTTTTAAACACAAACATAAACAAACAAAACATAAAAACATCAACCTTTCTTCCATGAATATACAAGCAGTGTGTCGGTTGGTTTACAAATTTTTTGTGCATCCATTTCATAGTCATCAATTACAGTTACATAGTATAATAACTCATATTCTCAATCAGAGATTAAATACCCTAGTATCATTATTATTCAATCATTTGACAATAATTTTATTCATTCATATTTTGCAAGATAACTATAATTTACTTGGTATCATTTTGTAACAATTCATATAATCTTCCCAAATCTATCCTAAGAAAATTTTTTTATAGATATAGTAAAAAAGAAAAAAAAATACATCTTTATATAATTATTATTTTCTAAGATTCTACATATTTCATTATTGTATTTTATTATCTAACCATTGATAAAAAAGGTCCCAAATTTTATAGAATTGTTTATCCTCTTGCTCTCTAATTTCAAATGTCAATCTACTCATTTCAGCACATTCCAATATTTTCTTAATGGTTTCCTCCTGTGATGGTATTTTCTCATTTTTCCAGTTTTTAGCAAATACAATCCTAGCTGCTGTTAATATATTTACAATCAGGTATTTCAAATCTTTACTATATGTATCAGGTAAAATTCCCAATAAAAATATCTCTGGTTTCAAATCTATATGTTTTTTTTGTCATTTTTTCCAACCACACATGGATTCTAATCCAGTATTTTCTAGCATCTGCACAAGTCCACCACATATGGTAATATGAGCCAGGTATCTGATGACATTTTTCGGATTTATTCTTGAACATTCTTGCTATTCTTGTCGGGGGAAAATGCCACCTTTAAAATATCTTATACAAATTTTCTTTATATGCTGTTGACATTGTCATTTTATAATTTTGAGACCACAATTTTTGCCATTTTTCTAGATCAATCCCATATCCAAAATTCTTCCCCCAAGCAAGCATATTTTCTTTAACTTGTCCTTCTTCTAGTTTAGTTTCTAATAATCCATACAATTTTTTAATCACCTTTTCATCAGTACCTGTCAAAATCTTATCTAAGTCAGTCAATTTGTCATAAAATCCTTCTGTTTTGAGATCTTCATCATACCTTGAATGTATTTGCACATATGAAAACCAATTCATCTTTATACCTTGTTCCTCTAGATTTTGCATCGATTTAAGTTCACCCTTTTCATTCAATATTTCCCCATATCTGTTTGTTTCTTATAAATTACAGGATAGGAAAACGCTTCAATGGTCGATAACCAAACTGGAATTTTCAAATAACCTTGTCTTTTAATCTTCTCCCAATTCAACCACAAAGACTCCCTTATATAATGTCTTCTAAAATATCCCTGTGTTTTAGTTCCCTTGTACCATAAAAAGGCATGCCACCCCAACAACAAATCATGACCTTCTAATGTCAACAATCTAGTATTTCTTAATGTTATCCATTCATTGACCCACATCAAATTTGTAGCTTGGTAATACAACTCCCAATTAGGCAAACCAAATCCTCCTCTAATTCTAGCATCTTGAAAAAGCTTTAGCTTTATTCTCGCTTTCTTACCTTGCCATATATATTTCAACACAATTTTATTTAAATCTTCAAAATAGTCTTTTCCAAGCCTAATTGGAATTGTTTGAAACAAATATAGGATTCTGGGTAATATATTCATCTTGATTGTTGAAATTCTCCCTATTAATGACAGTTTTAGATTTTCCCATTTCGCCAGGTCAAGGGCTATCTGCTGTTTAAGTTTAATATAATTGTTCTCTTTTAATGTACTACATTTTGTTGTGAGATGTATCCCCAAATACTTAATCTTATTTGTGACTTGAATTTTCAATAGATCTGCCAATTCTTTCTTTTGTCTTGATAACATATTCTTTGTCAAAATCTTTGTTAATTTTCAAACCAGCCACCTTGCCATATGCCTCTATCTTTTCCAGTAATTTTGGTGCTGTTTCTAATGGGTCTTCTAAGATAAAAACCAAGTCATCCGCAAAGGCTTTCAATTTAAATTCTTCCTTTTTAATTTTCATTCCTTTTATACTCTTCGTCTCTAATATTTCTATTCAACACATCCAAAGTTAACACAAATAGCAAAGGTGATAGTGGGCACCCTTGTCTTGTTCCTTTTCTTATATCAGTAGAGTCTGTCAATTATCCCTCTATCATTACCTTTGCCGTTTGCTTATAGTATATGGCTTCTATTGCTTGAATAAATTTTCTAGCAAACCCCATCTGTTCCAACAATAACAACATGAATCGCCAATTCACATTATCAAATGCCTTTTGTGCATCCAAAAATATCAAAGCCATTTGCTTTTCAGGGTGTGCCTCATAATGCTCCAAAGTATCCAGAATTACTCTCATATTATCTTTAATTTGTCTCTTTGGCAGAAATCCATTTTGATCAGAATGAATAGTTATTTAGATATTTCTTAAGTCTTTCTGCCAATATTGAAGCAAAGATTTTATAAACTGCATTTAGTAGGGAAATAGGTCTATAGTTCTTAATTTGCAATGGATCATTCTCTTCTTTTGGAATGAGTGTGATATAGGCTTCTGACCATGATTGGGGTATCTTCTTCTTTAACATAACTTCATTCATAACTTCTAGCAATGGAAGATTCAACACTTCTCGTAATGTTTTATAAAATTCTGCCAGAAGTCCATCTGGTCCTGGTGCTTTTCCATTATTTTGCTTCTTAAGTGCTTCAGTTAATTCCATCATTGTTATATTGCTTTCTAGCATTTTTTTCAGTCTCTTTAGGTATCTTAGGTAAATTAGCATTCTGTAAATACTGCTTGACTCTTCCTTCATCGATATTCTCTTGCTTATATAATTTCCCATAGAAATCTCGGATAATTTTCTTCTTTTCTTTGTTACCATAGCAGAGCTGGCATCACGACGATACGGCATGCGATCTCGGAGGTCTGAGATCACAGCTGATATCTTTGCCCCTGGACGGTCCAAACGGATCTAAACCGTCCCGAAGAGACGGCGATAGTGAAGAGCGCATCCTGTAGATCCCAGGGATATCGCAAAGTCCCTGGTTGATCCAGGAGAAGCTCTTCTAGCCAGCAGCAAAGAGGCAGCCATTAAAGCTGCTGAAGTTGGGACAGCTCCGATACGGAAGAGAGCAGAAAGAGAAAGTGTGCCAGTTTGGTGAGTTTCTTTTTTTTTTTTATTCTAAGACTTAAAAGGACACCCTAAAGAAAAGAAAAAATCTGTAAAAGTTTTGACAGAAGTGAGTAAGTGGCGATTTTAAGTAAGTAAGGCTTTGCTTTTTTTTTTTTTATTGCTGGACTTCTATATGCAATTTTGCATTTGCTAACTGGACTGGTTTTTTTTCTTCTTATTTATATCTACCTTTTCTTCTCCTTTTTGATTTGGCAATATTTTAGATTAGAGGCTCCCTTTAGCTATTTTTTTTTATATATATGTTCTGTCTCACCTGTAGCCACAAGGTGAGAGTCCAAAATGTCCCAAAGAAATAAACACGAACAGACAATATCAGGAACAACAGAGTTAACTTTCCTCTGTAGTCATCGTTGGCAGCTTTCCCAGAAGCTGTCTACAAACCCAGATAACGAGCCGCACGATAAATCAGCGCCGAAAAGCAAACAGAAGGCTTCTTCCAAACTGCGAATGTAATTAACGAAGTTTGACCCAAACAAGGATCGTTAGCTAACACGCCTCCTTATATTCCTTGAGGGGGCATGTCAGTCTTTTTTTAAAAAAATTTTTTTATTGAATTTACAATTTAAAAACACATCGACAATACATTTACAAAATAGAAAGAAAACGGCTAGGGGGAAAGAAGGAAAACACCCGGCCTAACACACCGGATAAAGGTCGGTTGGGGGGAAGAGAAAAGATATAGAGGGAGAGAGGGGAAGGGAAGGGGAGGGAGAATAGGGTAGAAAGTACAATTAAAAACAAACAATATCTTTTTGTGACAGTCTGTAAGGATCATTTCTCTTCATCATATCCAATCTACTCTTTTCCATTATGTTTAAGTTGCTCTTTATCATTTACATAATTTGTCTCTGTGTAAGCCCATTATACCATGAGTCCCAGTTGTCGTAAAATGTTGAGGACTCTTTGTTTTTTAACGCTATAGTTAGTTTATCCATTTCAGCACACTCACAAATTTTCTGAATAACCATTTGCTCTGAAGGTGTATGAGGTGATTTCCAACATTGAGCAAACGCTAATCTAGCCGCAGTTAGAATATGGATTATTACATATTTTGTCTTTTGGGATAAATATCTATCAGAGATCCCTAACAGGAAGAACTCTGGTTTATAGTCTATTTGTTCTTTAGTTATCTCCTCCAACCATTTTCTGATTTTTTGCCAAAATTTTGGGGTAGTTTTACAAGACCACCACGTGTGGAAAAATGTTCCTTCAGTGCTTTTGCATTTCCAACACCTTGAGCTCATGTTAGGGTTCATCTTCGCCAACCTCGAAGGGGGTAAGTGCCATCTATATAACATTTTATACATATTTTCTTTGTACGCCGCCGATTTTGTAATCTTGATGTTTTTATTCCAGATCTTTTCCCATTCTGTTAATGTAATGCTTCTTCCAATATTCCTACTCCACGTTATCATGTTCCCTTTCACTATCTCTTGCTCTAATTCTACCTCCAATAAATATTTATAAAATTTGGAGATATTCTTTTTATTTGATCCTAATAAGATTTTATCTAAATATTGTAATTTGCTATAGATTCCAAACTCTTTGATATCTTGTTTGTATCTGCTATGGATTTGTATATATAACCACTGGTCAATTTTAAATCCCTGTTCCTGTAAATCCTGTCGAGTTCTTAATTTTCCTAGAGGGTCTAATAAATCTTTATATTTAGTCTTTTTTGTTATATCCAAATTGTTGGGATGAACCATTGCCTCCATTGTTGAAAGCCAAATCGGAATTTTTAAATAATGTTTTTTGCATATTTTTTTCCAATTAGTTAATAATGAATCTCTAATGAGGTGTCTATGAAAATATGACTGTTTGGTTTTCCCCACTTCCCATAGAAATGCGTGCCACTCTCTCTGAAGATCGTGCCCTTCTAAGGCTAAAGTTCTTTTGTTGAGTAAATTAACCCAGTCTTTTAACCATAATAAGTTGGCTGCCCAATAATATAATTCCCAATTTGGGAGCGCTAGCCCCCCTCTACTTTTTGCATCTTGTAAAGCCTTAATATTGATTCTAGCTTTTTTCCCTTGCCAAATAAATTTAAGTGTTACCTTATTTATATCTTCAAAAAAAAAATTTGGTAATTTAATTGGGATTGTCTGGAATAAGTAAAGGAATTTTGGTAAGATGTTCATTTTGATCGTGGCAATCCTGCCTAGTAGAAAAAGCTGCAGCTTATTCCAGGATTCTAGGTCTTTCTTAATTTGCTGTAATAGTTTATCATAATTATTCTCTTTGAGCGATTTACTATGTGGTGTTAACCATATGCCTAAATATTTGACCTTTTTTGTTGCCTGTATCCCTATGGTTTTTTCTAATTCTTTCCTCTGATTCTCTGTTAGATTTTTAGTCATTAATTTTGTCTTATTTCTATTGATCTTTAATCCTGCTACTGAACCAAATTGTTCTAGTTCTTTTATTAGGTTATGTCCTTTTTCCATGGGTTCCTCTAGGAAGAAAACCATATCGTCTGCGAATGCCTGTAGTTTATATTCCTCTGCTTTGACCCTTACTCCTTGGATTTCAGAGTTTTGTCTTATCCGCGTTAACAGTGATTCTAAAGCAAATATAAATAGGAGGGGTGAGAGGGGGCAACCCTGTCTAACGCGCTTTTCAATGTTTAATGGGCCTGTTTGTTCACCATTAATTAGTATGTTGGGTGTTGTAAATTGTTGTGATAATGTTCTCGAATTTAGTGCCCAGACTCATGTTATAGATTTTTTGTATTAAAAAGTGCCAATGTAGATTATCAAATGCTTTCTCCGCATCTAAAAACATGAGTGCAAATTGTTTCTCTGGATGAACTTCATAATATTCTAAGACGTCAGTAACGGTTCTTAGATTATTTTTGATTTGGCGGGACGGAAGGAAACCATTTTGATCTTCATGAATGTATAAATTTAAAACTTGTTTTACTCTATTCGCTATAATTGAGGTAAATAATTTATAATCAGCATTTAAAAGTGAAATTGGTCTATAATTGTTGATATATCTGGCTTCTACATCCTCCTTCGGAATTAACGAAATCAACGCCCCCCCCTCCATGAGTCTGGCATTTTGGCTGCCAAAAGTACTTCGTTAAACACTTCCAGCATCAGTGGCCCTACTAAATCTATTGTGGCTTTGTACAATTCTACTGGAATCCCATCTGGACCAGGGGATTTATTATTACTTTGGTTCTCCATTGCAGATTTTAACTCAGACCATATAATATCCTTATTTAATAATTCTTTCTCTCCTTCCCCTATTGTTTTATCATTCGTATTCTCCAGATAAGTTCTTATTTTGTCTTCATTGATTTCTTCTTTTTTATATAATCTTTGAAAATAGTTTAATATATCTTTTTTCTTCTCAATCTCATGTTGTGGTATGCCTTTCTCATCTATTAGTTGGTGTATCAGTCTCTTTTCTTTTTCTTTTTTAAGTTTATAAGATAGCCATCTTCCTGGTTTATTAGCGTGTTCAAAATAATTTTGTTTGGACCTTCTCAAACTAACTTCTATTTTATCTTGTTCAATTAAATTCAGCTTATGTTTGGCTAATATTAACTGGTTTTGTATTCCTTGGATCTTAGGGGTTTTTTGTAATTGTATTTCTAAGTCTTTGATTTGTTGTTGTAATACGTTTTGTCGGGCATAAGTTCTCTTGTTTCTCATAGCATTATAGGAAATTGTTGTACCTCTTATAATTGCTTTCATAGTATCCCAAATATTCTGTTTTGAAGTTGTTTCATTATTATTATCTTTTAGGAAATAGTTTAGCTCCTCTTTCAGCTTATTAATATACTCTTCTTCGTTTACTATTTGGGTATTTAGTGTCCATCTTTTTTTTATTCCTCTCCTGTCTCTCCAAATTAGCTGTATTGGGTTATGGTCAGCCCATTCATTTGGTAGGATTTTAATTTCTTTTATTTCATTAGCCAAATCCAAATCCATCCAAGCCATATCTATTCTAGTCCAAGTCTTATGTGGATTGGAATAGTATGTAAATTGTTTCCCTTCAAGGTTCCGTTCCCTCCATAAATCTTTTAAATTTAACTCTTTCATCATTTCCTTACATGCCGCAGAAAGTTCCCTTTTCCCCTTCTTGTTTTTTCCCATATTACTATGGTCTTTTTGGTAGTCTGCAATGGAGCTAAAATCGCCAATCAAGCAAATGTTCCTTTTTTCGAAGCCTACTATTTTTTGGTGGAGGTGTTTAAAAAATTTCCCTTGGTCTTCATTTGAGGCATAGATTGCTACAAGAATGTGATGTGGTTTATCCAAACTTGTATAACCAGAGTTCTTCCTTTGGGATCCGAGCAGGTTAATTCTGCCTTTACATCTTGTTTTACGTAAATTGCAATTCCTTTTTTCTTGTGTTTATCGGCCAGTGCCATAAAAAGTTTCCCTAATTTTGGACAAATTAGATGTCTTTCATCATTTTTCGAAATATGTGTTTCTTGAAGACATATTATATCTGCGTTATGTCGAATAAGTTTTGAAAATATCCTTTTTCTTTTTGATATTGAATTTAATCCATTTATATTGATGGAGAGCAACTTCTTCCCCTCCACCATGTATCTACGTCTGCTTAGATTTTTGCCTAGTAATGATTCGATTCTCTTCTTGTTGTTGTTGTGGGATTTGCTCTTCTCTCCCAGGTTGTGGTTTATCAGTTCCTGAAATTGGAGAAAGTCGTTCCTTTTGGGCTCTGTGACGATATCGGTCCTCCTGTGGTCTCCTTTTAAGTTCTTCTTTAGTGGATTGACCATTCGTATCCGTGAGCTGTTGATAAAAGTCTTGGGCCTGTTCTATCGATTCTATTTTGATTTTTCTCTCTTTCCACGTAATTAACATCCCTTCCGGGATTAACCATTTAAATTGGATTCCTTTTTTATTTAAATCATTAGCTAGAAATTTATAATCTTGTCTTATCGTCCTCACTTTCTTTGGAATTTGTTTTAAAATCATAATTTCTCTGCCTTTATATGATATCGTTTCCTCCCTAGACATTTTCAAAATTAAATCTCTCAGACATCTCCTAGAGAAGCGGATATGGATTTCTCTGGGGCAGTTGTTGCGTCTGGCGTAGCTTGTGCTAACCCTATATACCTCATCAAACTCTTTAATTAGGTCATCTTTTTCTTTTCCTAACCATTCAGCCAATATTTCTGCCATCAAATGTTCCAATTCTTCATTTTTTGCTTCAGCCACATTCTGGAACCTTAAATACGCCATTGCTTTGTCCATCTCGAGGTGGACCAGTGAGTCTTCCGTTTCTCTAAGTATATTTTTAAATTCCTCATCCCTCCTTTCAAAGTTAGTCTCCATGCGTGTTGTTCTACTCTCTATATCTTTTATTTTCACTTCATTTTTCTCCATGGCCTGCTGTAGAGACCCTATCTTACCCTTCACCTTCGATATATCCACTTTCATTTCAGCCTTCAGTTTGCCCATCTCATCTTTCAATTTGCTTATATCTGCTCTAGTTTCATTGTGATTTTTAATCATCATTTCTTGCATTTTAGATATAGCTTCCTGCAAGGATAATAAGGAAGTTTGTATATTAATGTTGGGGACATTAGGCTGCTTTTCCCCTGTTAAGGACTCCTCAATAGTTTTTTGAGTTGTTGGTGGGGTGGGTGTCAACGTAGTCGATAGAGTTGTGTTAGCCTTCCTTCCTGTTTTTAAGGCCATAGTTGTCGTGGATGTCATCTCTCTAAGTATTTGTTTTTGTTGATGCACAATTTTAGATATATTATCCCAAATCACCATTCAGTGTTTGGGTCTTGTATTTGAAAGTCTATTCACGTATTTCAATTTAATATCTCACTCCACAGTCTTTTCCCCTATATCATAAATAGATATCTACTACAGTATTCTAGTCTATGTAATAAGAAAATTGGTCAGCAATAGTACATCAATTAACACTTTAAGGAATTAATCTTAAATGTCTTAAGTAGTCTAAATAATTTATGAATAGTTTATATCAACAGTTTATCCCTCTTTACTATTAATACTTACAACAGTAATCTCTTAACTCTATAGTTATAATATACCCCCTTCTTTTTTTCCCCCCCAAATAAGTAGAATTATGTAAGCTATTTAGGAGATACAATAGGGAGGCAGGGGGCAAAACAATAAGAGAAAGGGTAGGAGAGAGATTACCACAGCTTCAGAGAATCAACAAACAAAAAGCAAGGAAGTCATCTTAAGGGGAAAGTAGTGCCAAACTAGTAATATTAAGTAGTACCACGTAATAAAGAAAGCAAGTTGGGTGAGCTAAAAGTCCATCTTCCAGCTAGAGGATTCTTTTCAGCATTCCAATCAGCAAATGGTGTAATGTGCTGACTAATCTGCAGTCCCAAAACCGTCTTTCCCAGCCTTCTGTTTGTCTCTGCCTTCTTCCTCTTGCTGCTTCTTCTTTCTTTGCTTTCCAACTTTTAAATCAACATACAAATCTTCCAAAGTCCAATATAATGCTCAGTTTGTCTTCTCCACAATATTAAATAGATGTGATAGTCGTGTTGTGCTCAGATCTGAGGATTCATCAGACTCGATCAATGCCATTATTCTTTCACCTCCGTCGCCTCCCTTTTATCAAGTAAAGTCAAAAAGAAAGGTCCAAAAATCAGATGAAGCCCCTCACCAATTCCGGACCTCCGATCTCCTGGTTTTAGCAATCTCCCTCTTTCCCCAGAGCTTCCCTTTCACAGGGTAAAATCTGCGCTTTCCCTTTTGTGCTTAGGCTTTTCCGCTCTCCATTATAGTCCTTTCATTTTCCCAACTGCTTTTCTGGCCGCTTTCCGCCCGACTTCTGAAAGGTGCTAATCACAACCAGGAGAGAAGAATTTACGCTGTCATTCTTCTGTCATTCTGCTATCTTCAGTCTTCAAAGGTTCCAAGTTATAAACCGTTTCTCTGTTCCTGTTACTCTAGACCTCGCAGGCTGTCACTGCTTTGCTTATTCACTCAGGTGGCAGACCGGACTTGAAGCCGCCATAGAATGACAGCTTACTCTTTTGCGCCGGGCTCAGGAGCTTCCCTCTTCGCTGTCAGGGGGTTGCCTTCCCCACTCTGCCGCTCGAGGTTCTCCACATTGACACGAACCTCTCCAGGGTTCGTGTATCCCTGGGGGATCGCTCCTGGCGCCAGAAAAGGTATTCAAAGACTGCAACAGTCTTCTTCACCTCCGTTCGCCCTGTCCTGCCACCGGAAGCCCTCTCGGAAGGATCTCAGTCTTTCTAATCAGTCTCTGATTTGACATTTCCTTTCAATTTGTGCTTGACGTCTCAGCCTACGTCTAGTCCTTGCACCAACCCAACATTCGTCAGTTTGATCATCACTCAAAGACTCTGACACATTCTGTGGATCAGCTGCTGACACCTGAGGCATAATTGATGTGGAAGGTTCTGGAGAGGATGATGATTCCGACACTTCCTCATCCTCCTGGCTCACATCTGCATCTCCCATTAAAGCAGGGTCAAATTCCAATGCCAAACCCTCCTCATCACTCGAACCTGTGTCTTCTGACACATCAGACTCAAAGCTCACAGCA
>NW_020769559.1:22518-60120 GCF_900518735.1 Pseudonaja textilis
ATCTTACGCGGGAGAAAACCCGAACAACCAAAGATCTATATATATATCTATATATATATCTATATATCTATCTATCTATCTATCTATCTATCTATCTATCTATCTATATATATATATATAGTGACTGGAAGGATCGATCCTGCTGGGAGTTTTGACTCTGATGACTCTGACGATGGAAGGTTGGAGCCTGCTGTGAATGTGGAGTCTGAATTATCAGAGGACACAGACGTGAGCTAGGAGGATGAGAGATTGTCGCAGAGACAATCCTCCCCAGAACCTTCGACTTCGTTCATGCCAGCAAATGAGACAGAAGTTTCCAGCGAGGAAACTGACAGATCGTGGATACCATTAAGGATGAGTTAGTACATGCAGAGCGGGCTTCAACCCTGGATGCACTAGTGATACAGTGCTTACGTATTGAAGCCCGTTTGCAACAGCGCGGAAGCAGACGGCCCGTTGTGGAACCACCTTCTCTTTTTCGTTCACAAACTACGGTTAAGACGGAGGAGCCGATGGAGTTGGGAGCACTCCGCCTTTGCTTAACGGCGCGAGAAAGTTCGAGAAGGTTTCAGGAAGGCTTGTGCCTTTATTGCGGGGGTCTGGGACATTTTGTTAACTCCTGCAAACGGAGAGGGACCCGCAGACCCGTACCTGAAACCACTCCTGGCTCGTCGGGAAAACAGGGTAGACCTGACCTCAAGGAAACCCTAGGTCGGGCACGTTTCACATCCCCACCTCAAATTGCTGAAGCAAATCCTGGCCCTCCTCGGCATTTACTTCTGGACACTCGAATCTTTTTACAGTCCCAGAAGGAGGGAATTCCCACTGTTGCGTTGGTGGACTCGGGCTACAACCAGCTTTATGGACTGAGCTTTTGCTACGCACTATGAGATCCCATTGGTTGCTGTGGATCCACCCATTAAGGTGGAAACCGTGGATGGGCGTGAGCTCAAGTCTGGGCCCATTCGTTTCGCCACCCAGCCAGTGCGTATGATCATTGGGGATCACGAGGAGGCGATAAGTTTTTATATCACCTCGAACCTTCATCTCCCTTTGGTTTTCGGAGTGTCCTGGCTGCGTTTGCACGATCCGTTGGTGGCTTGGGCGCAGAATGCCATTTCTTTTCCAAGTCTTCAATGTGTAGACCATCTGAGACATATCTGCGCCGGTCAAGATATCGCCACTCCTGCTGTTTCTCTACCTTCGGAGTTGTCGGACTTCTCCGACGTTTTCAGCGAGAAGGAAGCGGATCAATTACCACCGCATTGTGCTTATGATTGTCCCATGGACTTGATACCGAATGCTCCACTGTCCAAGGGTCGGTTATACTCCATGTCGGAGCCCGAGTTGGCTGCTCTTCGAGAGTTTCTAGATAAAAACTTGGCTCGGGGGTTTATTCGACCATCGTCGTCTCCTCTTTCAGCTCCCGTTCTTTTTGTTAAAAAGAAGTCTGGAGAATTACGCTTATGTTGTGATTATCGCCGGTTAAACTCTATCACAGTGAGGAATAGTTATCCTTTTCTGCTCATTCCGGAATTAATGGAGCGGTTGCGGGAGGCTACTATCGTCACTAAACTTGATCTGCGTGGGGCCTACAACCTGGTTCGGATGCGCAAGGGGGACAAGTGGAAGACGGCATTTGGCACTCGTTATGGTCATTTCGAGTACACCGTCATGCCATTTGGTCTGACCAACGCTCCTGCGGTATTCCAGCATTTGATGAACGACATTTTTCGGGATATGCTGGATAGGTTTGTCGTGGTGTATCTGGATGACATTTTGATCTACTCCCGGTCCAGGGATCACCACCTTCATCAGGTCCGTCAAGTGCTGCAGCGTCTTCGGGAGCATAAGCTCTATGCAAAACTGGAGAAGTGTTTATTTTTTCAGTCTTCAATAGAGTTTTTAGGGCATATCATCTCTCCCGAGGGCATCGCTATGGACCCTAAAAAAGTTGAGGCCTTGTGTAGTTGGGAAGCCCCTCATCGAGTAAAGGACGTGCAACGTCTTCTGGGGTTCGCCAATTACTATAGGACCTTCATTCCAGGTTTTGCTAAGTTAATGGATCCTATCACTCAGCTCCTTCGTAAGAGGGTCCCGTTCCGGTGGGGGCCTCCACAACAACAGGCTTTTGAAACTTTAAAGAAAGCGTTTGTGGCCGAGCCGATATTGAGGCATCCTGATCCGAATCGTCCATTTGTGGTCTAGACAGATGCCTCTAATGTGGCTATCGGGGTGGTATTGTTGCAAGCTCCAACGGATGGCGCACCTCTTTTCCCTTGCGCATACTATTCTAGGAAGCTCACAGCTTCTGAGCGTAATTATACTATTTGGGAAAAGGAGTTGTTGGCCATTAAAGCTGCATTTGAGACCTGGCGACATCACTCGGCATAAGGTGGAGGTTCGGACGGATCACCGAAACTTGGAACATTTGTCTACCGCCAGGAAGTTGAACCAACGCCAGATCCGGTGGTTGTTGTTTTTCGCAAGGTTCAATTTTTCCGTTACTTATGTTCCAAGCGGACAGAATCGGAGAGCAGACGCATTGTCTAGGAAACCCAAATATCTCGGTCCTGAGGATCCTCTTCCTCCACGAACGGTGTTGCCACCGGAATCCTTGGCTGTGCTTCAAGATCCAGTAGATTTGCAGGCTCGAATACGGGAGGCGCAGCGATTAGACACATGGACGCAGCAGAAAAGGGGGGAAGTTGGACCTGATTCCCCATGGACTTTGGAGGAGGACTTAAGACATCGGGGTTTATTGTATGTACCCACCAGGACGCTTAGAGCCCTCATCATGACACAATGTCATGACAATCCCGCTGCTGGTCATTTTGGTTTCTACAAAACTCTGCACTTGGTCACCCGGACTTTTTGGTGGCCTCGAGGTTGACATGATGTGTTTGCCTATGTTGCTTCTTGTGTACAATGTCGACAAGTGAAAGCAGCGTCGGGTGCACCTCCTGGACTCCTTCAACCACTGCCGACTCCGGGCAGACCATGGGGAGCAATCTCCATGGACTTTTTAACACACTTGCCCTCGTCATTGGGTTATACAACGGTACTCGTGGTGGTTGATATGCTCACTAAAATGACCCATTTCATCCCATGTAGAAGATTACCCTCGGCTGGTGTTACTGCCCGGCTTTTTATACAACACATATTCCATTTACATGGCTTACTGGACAGAGTTGTTTCAGATCGCGGTGTTCAGTTCACCGCTCAATTCTGGAAAAGTCTAATGAACGCTCTACGAGTACAGGTATGCTTAGCGTCGGCGCACCATCCGGAAACCGATGGCGGGACTGAGAAAGTAATTGGCATCCTTGCCCAATACCTCAGATGTTTTGTAAATCAACGACAAAACGACTGGGTGACTTATCTTCCATTGGCAGAGTTTGCCTTTAATAATTCTCAACACACCTCCACCCACATGACGCCTTTTTACGCCAATGTGGGTTATCATCCGAGGTTTTTCCCCCTGTCGATCGCAGATTCTCCAGTTCCAGAAGCACAAGACTTTTTGTCGGAGTTATATGCTGTACATCAGTTAATTTCCAGACAATTGGAACAAGCGAAAACAGATTATAAACGTTTCGCAGATCGTTCGTGTCGAGCGATGCCTCCGTTGGCTGTGGGTGACAAGGTGTGGTTGTCAACGAAACATCTTCGAGTCGATCGTCCGATTAGGAAGTTGGATCATCTCTTTATTGGTCCCTTCCCTATCAAGGCGGTTATTAATCCTGTGGTTTATCGTCTCACCCTACCACGCTCCATGCGCGTTCACCCTGTTTTTCATCGCTCCCTGTTAGTACCTGACACCCCATTGTGTACCCTCCGTTCTCCAGAAGATACAGGCTCTCCATCTAGGCCCAGCACTGAACCTGTTACAGATACTACAGTGGTTGGAATTTATGATTCACGATGGCTGAAGGGACGATTCCAGTACTTTGTGGGGAGATTAGAAAATGAAACGGAGATTCGTTCTTGGCAGGATGTGTCCAAGGTACATGCCCCAGATCTTATTCGAATATATCATGCACAATTCCCTTCAAAACCGTCAGACTCGGGGGAAGGGCCCTGTGGTGAGGGATAGTGTTGTGACTGGAAGGATCGATCCTGCTGGGAGTTTTGACTCTGATGACTCTGACGATGGAAGGTTGGAGCCTGCTGTGAATGTGGAGTCTGAATTATCAGAGGACACAGACGTGAGCTAGGAGGATGAGAGATTGTTGCAGAGACAATCCTCCCCAGAACCTTCGACTTCATTCATGCCAGCAAATGAGACAGAAGTTTCCAGCGAGGAAACTGACAGATCGTGGATTGACGCCAGAACTAGGAGAACCAGGAAACGTCAATCTGAAGGGAGGCATCAGGCCAAACATTGATTGGAGAGACTGACACGCCTATCCAGGTTATTTAAAGAAGCGTGCTGACTCTCAAGCTTTGCTTGGAAGCAAAGTGTTTGGTGAGTCGGAAGAATACATTTGAAGTGGCCTTGTGAGTTATGGACAATTCTGATTAGCCTGACAGGTTCCGGGAAGTCTGCCAAGGACTGGAAAACTGTGCTAATTTAACCCTTTTGATTCCGGTTTTGTTTCTGCTTGAATATTTTGAATTCTGAAACCTTGTCTTCTCATCTATGAATATAGGTGAGACATAACATATATATATATATATGTTGTGGCTCCGGGCTTGGATTCAGCTCCTGTGATTGATATGAGTTCAAGTGAAAAGGTTATGGCAGAACAATATGAACCCGCCTGGCTTACTGATTGGACTGATAACCAGGATGAGGAGATGGACATGACAAAGGACGACAGACCTGATGTATTAGAATTGTCAGGACCTTTGACCTCTGGTTCCTTATCTGATCAACAGCCGGGAATGGCTGACAGGGAAGTTTTGAGAGAGTCTTCTAGTGGAGATGAGAACTTGGAAAATTTGTGGTTAAATGTAAAAAATAGAAGACGGTTGAAAAGGCAAAATCAGCTGGAGCGAATGAGAAGAGCAAGTCAGTAAATTAGCACGTTGCCTTAATGAGTATAAAAGGACACAGCTGGGCTGGTACATTTCGCCAGGAACAAAATGACTATTTGAGTGAGGACGTTGCAGCAAGAAGCTCTGAGACTGGAGATTTATTGCCATATATTTGTTTTCTGAGGTTCTCGCGGGTATTTGTATGTGGATCTTTGGTTGTTCGGGTTTTCTCCCGCGTAAGATTGTTTTTTCACTTGAGACCCTCCAATTGGATTAAGGTGTTGAAGAACCTGAAGAAATTTTGACTCCTTTTTCTCTGTCTTTTTTCTTTTATTATTATTATTATTGGGCTTTTTTTCTCTCTATTATTTTTATTTTTCGCTTTGGATTATAATTGGCTACTTTACAAATGGATTAAGGTTTAGAAGAACCTGAAGATTTTGAATCGTTTAAAATGAGTAGGAAATTTACAGCTTCTGGTTCCTCAACTACTACTTCCACCTCCCCACCATCTGGAGGACAATGTTCAATACAGACAATGTTAAAGCAAGACAAAGACCAAGAAAAAGTGACTCTGCAGATGATTATGCAAGGAATCCAAGATCTTAAAACAAGATCAGAGACTATTGAAAAGAAAATAGAGAACATTGAACAAAGAACAGAGAACATTGAACAAAGAACAGAGAACAGAGAACATTAAACAAAGAATAGGGAAAACGGATGAAAAAGTGGAGAATATTCAACAAATGATGGTGAAGTTTGATGAGAGATTCCAAAAAATTGAAGAAGATAAACAAAGAGACAAGAAGATTGGAGATATTGATTGGAGATATGCAATGAGAAATAACCAACCATTAATGGTGGTTGAACAAGATAAAAGTGGGATGCTGAAATGAGAGATGGACAGATCAGAATTTTATCTCAGATTTCAAAACATAGAGGAGGAAAAAGGACAGAACCTAGCCGAGATAATGATAGAAATACTGGCTGAAGCTTTGGAAATAACTGAAGAGAAGATGATGGATGGAGTAGATGAGGTATACCAAGTCTTTACAAGATATGCAATGAGAAATAACCTACCAAGAGAAGTTCATATCAGATTTACAAAAAAAGCCATTAAAACGCAAATATTACAAGTAGCAAGAGAGAAAATGCTGAAATACAAAGGCAAGGAGATTGTGGTCTTAAAACAAATACCTAGACGAGTCAGAGAGATGAGAAGAGAATATCAATTCCTGACTAAAATGTTATTGAAAAAAGAGGTGAATTATAGATGGCTGATCCCAGAAGGGTTAATGTTTACATGGCAAGAACAGAGACACAGATTCAACTGAGAAAGCAGAACTATTTTACTCAGAATTTTTTGGAAGGAAAGAGGAAAAAGAGATCTCACTAATTGAATTCCAAGATGACCAAATGGGGACTGAAAAAGAAGAAGGCGCAGTAGGTGGACAGGTAGAAATCAAAGAACAACGTGAACCAAGATCTATGAGAGCTGCCAAACCCAACTATAAAATATAATCATGGAAGAAAAAAAATTGATCACAATTAATATAAATGGACTTAACTCAGCTGTTAAAAGAAGGAAAACTTTCCATAAATTAGAGAAATTAAAATGTCTACAAGAAGTACATATCAAAAAACAACATGAACGGATTGGGCGGAGCTGGCGTCGCGACGGTACGGTTTGCAATTGAGCTCCAAGATTGCAGCCGATATCTCAGCCCCTGGTCAGTCCAAACGGACCTAAACCATCCTGTAGAGATGGTGACAGTGAAGGGCACATCCTGTGGATCCCAGGGACATCACAAAGTCCCTGGTTGATTCAGGAGAAGCCCTTTTGCCAGTGGCGGAGAGGCAGCCATTAAGCTGCTGAAGTTGGGACAGCTCCGGAACGGAAGAGACTGAAAGATAAAGTGTGTCGGTTGGGTGAGAACTTTTTTTTTTACTATTATTCTGAGACTTAAAGGACACCCTAAGAAAAAGGGAAATCTGTAAAAGTTTTGACAGAACTGAGTAAGCGGCGGTTTTTAAATGGAAACGTCAAAGTGAGGCTTGGCTTTTTACTTTTTCACTTTTTTTTTTCTACTGGACTTCTATCATGATTTAGCTTTGCTAACTGGACTGGTTTTTTTCATATATATATATATTCTTTCTTCTCTTTTTTATTTTTTAATTTTTTAGATTAGAGGCTCCCTTTAGTAATCTTTTTTTATACATTTTCTTTCCTTTTTTAAACTTCTATTACGTTCTATCTGGGAAAGGAGGGGAGGGAGTGAGAACAAAGAAACTTTGTAACACTGCCAACTAGAGGCTTGAAAATATTTTACTTGAAGTTGAGAGAACTGTGAAAGATTCCTCTTTCAAGGACATTGCAACTTGATAAGATAGAGGGAAGAACATGAGAGTGTTATTACAGGTGTTCTTCTGGACTTCTATCAACAATTGAAGTTTGGCTTTGAAGCTTGTGGAGAAGAGACTTTTAATAAGAGCCTTGGATAATTAAACAAAGTGCAGTGTGTTCTTTTTTATTTTATTTTTAGCTGTGCCGCCCCTCCTTACCAGTTTTACTGTACTCTTTTCCTTTTTTTTTCTCCTTAAAAGAAAAAAAAACTCTTTATTTTTGTAATATTTTTACTTTTGCCTTCTGTTTTAAAAGGAAAGCCTCAGAATCTCTCCTTTTTTTTTTCTATTGGGATTTTCTTTTTTTGCCATTCATATTTTTGGTTCATCTTTATGGTTTTTCTTTGTTTTTTTTATTTTTCACTTTTGAGACCTCTCAATTGGATTAAGGGGTGAAGACCCTGAACAAATTTTCTCTCTCATTCTTTTGTTTATTATTATTGGGCTTTTTTCTTTTTCTTATTTTCATTTTTTACCTTGGATTACAACTGACCATTTTATAATTGGATTAAGGTCTTGAAGAACCTGAAGAACTTTTCTTTCCTTTTATTGGGCTCTTTATCTTTTACCACCTCTACCCCCCATTTTGGATTACAATTGGCTACTTGAATTTGAAGATTTCAACGTTCAAAATGAGTAGGAAACTCATACCTTCTGGCGCCTCAACTTCCACTTCCACCTCCCCACCATCTGGAGGTCAACGCTTAATTCAGACAATGTTAAAGCAAGATAAAGAACAAGAAAAAGTGACTCTACAGATGATTATGCAAGGAATCCAAGACATTAATCTGTCCATTAAAGATATTAAAACAAAATCAGATACCATTGAAAAGAGAATAGAGAATATTGAACAAAGAACAGAGAATATTGAAAAAAGAACAGGCAAGACTGATGAAAAAATTGAAAATATTCAACAAATGATGGTGAAATATGATGAGAGATTCCAAAAAATTGAAGAAGATGATAAAGAGAGAAGATTGGAAATATTGACAGCAGACTAACAGTGGTTGAACAAGATAAAAGTGGGATGCTGAAGTGGGAGATGGACAGGTCAGAATTCTATCAGATTTCAAAATATAGAGGAAGAAAAAGGTCAAAACCTAGCTGCGATAATGATAGAAATCCTGGCTGAAGCCTTGGAAATAACAGAGGAAAAGATGATGGATGGAGTAGATGAGGTATACCGAGTCTTTACAAGATATGCGATGAGAAACAACTTACCAAGAGAAGTTCACATCAGATTTACAAAAAAATCCATTAAAACACAAATACTACAAGTGGCAAGAGAGAAGACGTTGAAATATAAAGGCAAGGAGATTGTGGTTTTAAAACAAATACCTAGAAGAGTGAGAGAGATGAGAAGAGAATATCGATTCCTGACTAAAATGTTATTGAAAAAGGAGGTGAACTATAGATGGTTGATTCCAGAAGGACTAATGTTTACATGGCAAGAACAGAGACATAGAATTGATTCAATTGAGAAAGCAGAACTTTTCTACGCAGAATTTTTTGGAAGGAGAGAGGCAGAGGCAGAAAAAGAGGTCTCACTAATTGAATTCCAAGAGGACCAAATGGGGACTGAAAAAGAGGAAGGCGCAGTAGGTGGATAGGTGGAGATCAAAGAACAATGTGAACCAAGATCTACGAGAGCTGCCAAACCTAATTACAAGATATAACCGTGGAAGAGAAAAAAACTGATTACAATGAATATAAATGGATTTAATTCAGCTGTTAAAAGAAGGAAAATTTTTCATAAATTAGAGAAATTAAAATTTGATATAATTTGCTTACAAGAAGTACATATCAAAAAACAATATGAACAATTGTTGTTACAGCCAAAATTAGGGAAAATATTTACTTCTTTGGCGCAATGTAAGAAAAGAGGAGTGGTTTTATACATTAAAGAGGCTATCCCAGCAAAATTGATTTATACTGATGAAGATGGAAGAGTATTAATGGTGGAAATAATGGATAATAATATGAAAATACTCCTGATTGCAGTTTATGCTCCGAATGATAAACAAGAAGAATTCTACAAAAAATTACACATGAAAATAATTGGTCTGGACTATGTCAATATAGTTATGATGGGAGATTTTAATGGAATTGTGGACAATAAACTGGACTATACAGCAACAATAACAAAGCAAAACAGAAAGACTCTCCCTAAATCCTTTTTTAAAATGACAGATGAATTAAATTTAAAAGATATATGGAGAGAAAGAAATGCTAAAATCAAGCAATATACTTTCTATTCAAATAGACATTTATCATGGTCCAGATTAGATATGATATGGATCTCAACAGAACTAATATCTAACGTTCAAGAAACAAACATTGAAACAAGTACTTGGGCAGACCATAATCCAATGACAATTAAATGGAAAGGACAAAAAAAAAGATCGAGATGGACGTTAAATAATACTATTTTAAAGGAAAAAGATTTTACACAATGGATGGAGAAAGAATTGGCCTTTTTCTTTAGAGAAAACAAAAAAGAAGATACTTCAATTCAGAATGTCTGGGACACAATGAAGGCATATGCTAGAGGCTTGATAATAGACTATATAAGAAAAAAGAATATCAGGAAAAGGCAAGCCACTAAAGTTTTAGAAGATGAGTATAAAAGACTTGAAAAAGAACTACAGAAAATGCCACAGAAAAAAGACATTAAACTAAAATTGGACATAATCAAACATAAAATGGGCCAAATAGAGAAAGAAGAATTGGCACAGAAAATTAGAAGTGCCAAACAGAACTATTTTGAAGATGCAAATAAACCAGGTAGATGGTTAGCATACAAATTGAGAAAGGAGAAAGAATCAAGGAAAATATCACAATTAATATATGATCAAGGCCAGGTTTGCTATGGTAATAAAGAGAAAAAGGAAATTATTTGAGGTTTTTATGGGCAACTATATAAGCAAGAGAATATTGATGAGGAAAAAGTCAAACAGTATCTACAAAATGCTAATATACCCAAGATACCTAAAGAGACTGAAGAAATGTTAGAAAGCAATATAACAATGATGGAATTAACTGAAGCACTTAAGACGCAAAATAATGGGAAAGCACCAGGTCCAGATGGGCTTCCGGCAGAATTTTATAAAACACTACAAGAATAATTGAGCATTCCATTGCTAGAAGTTATGAATGAAGCTATGTTAAAGAAGATGATACCTAAAACATGGCCAGAAGCTTATATTACACTTATTCCAAAAGAAGAGGCTGATCCATTGCAAATTAAGAATTATAGACCTATTTCTTTATTAAATGCAGACTATAAAATCTTTGCTTCAATTTTGGCAGAAAGACTTAAAAAACACTTAAATAACTTTATTCATCCAGATCAAAATGGATTTCTGCCAAAGAGACAAGTCAAAGACAATATGAGAGTAATCCTGGACACTTTGGAATATTATGAGGCACATCCCGAAAAGCAAATGGCTTTGATATTTTTAGATGCCCAAAAGGCATTTGATAATGTGAATTGGAGATTTATGTTACTATTATTGGAACAGATGGGTTTTGCCAGAAAATTTATCCAAGCAATAGAAGCCATATACCATAAGCAAATGGCAAAGGTAATGATAGAGGGAGAATTCACAGATTCTATTAATATAAGAAAAGGTACAAGACAAGGATGCCCTCTATCACCTTTGCTATTTGTATTGACTTTAGAAGTGTTGAGTAGAAATATTAGAGATGATAAAAGCATAAAAGGAATGAAAATTAAAAAGGAAGAATTTAAATTGCAAGCCTTTGCGGATGATTTGGCCTTTATTTTGGAAGTCCCTTTAGAAACAGCTCCAAAATTATTGGAAAAGATAGAGACATATGGTGAGGTGGCTGGTTTGAAAATAAACAAAGATAAAACAAAGATTCTGACAAAAAAATATGTTACTAAGACAAAGAGAAGAACTAGCAGACCTATTGAAAATTCAAGTCACGAACAAGGTCAAGTATTTGGGGATATACTTGACACCAAGATGCAGTACATTAAAAGAGGACAATTATATTAAACTTAAACAACAGATAGCGTTAGACTTGAAGAAATGGAAAAATCTACAATTGTCATTAATAGGGAGAATCTCAACAATCAAGATGAATATTTTACCCAGAATCTTATACTTGTTTCAAACAATACCAATCAGGCTTGGAAAAGACTATTTTGAAGATTTAAATAAAATTGTGTTGAAGTACATATGGCAAGGTAAGAAAGCGAGAATAAAGTTAAAACTTTTACAGGATGGCAGAATTAGAGGTGGTTTTGGTTTGCCTGATTGGGAGTTGTATTATCAAGCTGCAAATTTGATGTGGGTCAAGAAATGGATAACATTAAGAAAGACCAAATTGTTGACACTAGAAGGACATGACTTGTTGTTGGGGTGGCATGCTTTTTTATGGTACAAGGGAACTAAAACACAGGGATATTTTAGAAGACATTATATACGGGAGTCTTTGTGGTTGAATTGGGAGAAGATTAAAAGACAATGTTATTTGAAAATTCCAGTTTGGTTATCGACTATTGAAGCATTTTCCTATCCTATAATTTATAAGAAGGAACAAACAGTTAGATATGGGGAAATACTCGATGAAAAAGGTGAACTTAAATCGATGCAAAATCTAGAGGAACAAGGTATAAAGATGAATTGGTTTTCATATGCGCAAATAAATTCAAGGTATGATGAAGATTCTAAAACAGAGGGATTCTATGATAAACTGACTGATTTAGACAAGATCTTGACAGGTACTGATGAAAAGGTGATTAAAAATACCATTGCAGGAAGAAATTATTAAGAAAATATTGGAATGTGCTGAAATGAGTAGATTGACATTTGAAATTAGAGAACAAGAGGATAAACAATTTTATAAAATTTGGGACCTTTTCTATCAATGGTTGGATGATAAAACACAATAATAGAATATTTAGAATTTTAGATAATAATGAATATATAAAGAGATAATTTTATTTCTTTTTTATTTGATATCACATTTATAAAATGTCTTCAGGATAGATTTGGTATGATTATATGATTTGTTATAAAATAAATTAAGTAAATTATAGTTATCTCGCAAAGTATGAATGAATAAAATCATAGTCAAATGATTGTTTAATAGTGATACTAGGGTATATAATTTTTGATTGATGATATGAGTTATTATGTAATGTAACTGTAATTGAGACTACGAAATGAATGCACAGAAACTGGTAAACCAACCGACACACTGCTTGTATATTTATGAAAGAAAGCTGGATGTTTTTATGTTTTGTTTGTTTTGTTTGTTTTTAAAAACTAATAAAATTGTTTAAAAAAAAAACATCATGAACAACTGTTGGTACAGCCAAAATTAGGGAAAATATTTACTTCCCAATGTAAGAAAAGAGGAGTGGTTTTATATATTAAAGAGACCACTCCAGCAAAACTGATTTACAATGATGAAGATGGAAGAGTATTAATGGTGGAAATAATGGACAATAATGAAAACACTCCTGATTGCAATTTATGCCCCAATGATAAAGAAGAATTTTATAAAAAATTACATATGAAATTAATTGAACTGGACTATGCCAATAGAGTTATAATAGGAGGTTTTAATGGAATTATAGACAATAAACTGGACTATACAGCAACTACAACAAAGCAAAAGAGAAAGATTCTCCCAAAATCCTTCTTTAAAATGGCCGAGGAATTAAATCTAAAAGACACATGGAAAGAAATGCCAAAACTAAACAATATACCTTTTATTCAAATAGACATTTATCATGGTCCAGAATAGATATGATATGGATGTCAACAGAATTACTATCTAATATCCAAGAAGTAAATATTGAAACAAGTACTTGGGCAGACCATAATCCAATGACAGTCAAATGGAAAGGACAAAAAAGATCGAGATGGACACTAAACAATACTTTTTTAAAGGAAAAAGACTTTACACAGCGGATGGAGAAAGAAGTGGCCTTTTTCTTTAGAGAAAATAAAAAAGAAGATACATCAATTCAGAATGTATGGGATACAATGAAGGCATATGCTAGAGGCTTGATAATTGATTATACAAGGAAAAGGAATATTAGGAAAAGGCAAGCCACTAAGATTTTAGAAGATGAGCATAAAACACTTGAAAAAGAGCTACAGAAAAAGCCACAGAAAAAGGACATTGAGCTAAAAATGGACATAATTAAACACAAAATCGGTCAAATAGAGAAAGAAGAACTAGCACAGAAAATTGGAGGTGCTAAACAGAATTACTTTGAAGATGCAAATAAACCAGGTAGATGGTTAGCATATAAATTGAGAAAAGAGAAAGAATCAAGGAAAATACCGCAGCTAATAGATATCATGGATACTTTCTGGATGCCTTACATTTTACAGATCAACTGCAAGCCATTTTACTCTCCATGTGAGTTCTCATTTCTCCTAATAGCTGTGTATGTTCCTCCACAAGCCTGTGTAAACAAGGCATTACGAACTCTTGCTGATCAAATTATGAAGGCTGAAGTCAAACACCCAGATTCCCTTCCCATCATTTTAGGGGATTTCAATCAAGCAAATTTAAGGAAAGAGCTCCCAAAATATTTCCAGCATGTAAACTGTCCCACCAGAGGCAAAAATACTTTAGACCACTGCTACACAACAGTAAAAGATGCTTATAAGTCTTTACCATGAGCAGCTGTGGGACACTCTGACCACTGCATGATTCACCTTGTACCTGCCTACAAAGACTTAAAACCATGAAACCAACAATTAAATCAGTGAGGACTTGGACTGATGAGGCAAAGCTGAAGCTTCAGGCTTGCCTTGAGTGCACTGATTGGAATGTTTTTGAAGATACCTCTGCGGACCTAGATGAGCTCACAGATACTGTAACATCATATGTCAGCTTCTGCGAAGACCTATGTGTACCAACAAGGAACCTGTGAATATATAGGAAGAATAAACCTTGGTTCTCAGCTAAATTTAAGTAGCTACATCGTTCCAGAGAGAAAGCCTACAGAAAAGGTGATAGAATGCTATACAATCAGGCCAGAAACATATTGACGAGAGAGATCAGAGCAGCAAAAAGCTACTCTGAAAAGTTAAGGAATCAGTTATCAACAAATGAATCAGCAAACATGTGGAAAACTCTTAAAAACATCATTGGCTCCAGCAAACCTTCTTCCTAGGCATAAGGAAATCTACAACTAGCAGATGACCTGAATGTGTTTTATTGCAAGTTTGAAAAGAAACTACAGCCACCCAGTGGTGGGACTCAAATAATTTAACAACCCATTCTCTGCCCTAATGATTTCTTCCAACAACCAGTTCACCAAACTGCTCAGAAAGTTAACAACTGGTTCTCCTGAAGTGGTGGGAACTGGCTGAATCACACCACTGCAGCTACCTATCTCCACAACCCCCATCTCAAACACACCAACAACAGCCAAGCCTCCTACAACTGCCCCCAACCCATTGGGTTCACAACCTCTGGTGATCACAGAAAAAGAAGTGCAAGATCTATTTCACAGACAAAAGCCAGGAAAAGCACCAGGGCCAGACAAGATAACTCCTTCTTGCTTAAAAGTCTGTGCTGACTAATTGGCCCCCATCTTCACCCAAATCTTCAATAAATCACTAGAGATGTGCTATGTTCCTTCCTGCTTCAAACACTCTACTATCATCCCAGTGCCAAAGAAGCCCTCCATCAAGGAACTGAATGACTACAGACCAGTTGCTCTAACATCGGTAGTTATGAAAATCTTTGAAAGGCTTGTGCTGTCCCACCTGAAAACCAACATGGATCTGCTGTTAGATCCCATGCAGTTTGCATACCGAGCAAATAGATCGACAGATGCTCTTAATATGGCTCTGCACTACATCCTACAACACCTTGAATCTCCAAATACCTACGCAAGGGTCCTCTTTGTTGACTTTAGTTCAGCATTCAATACCATCATTCCAGACATTCTAACTAAACTAAACTAGCGGTACCTGAACACACTTGTAAGTGGATCATAAGCTTCCTAACAGACAAGAAGCAGCAGGTGAAGCTAGGCAGAATCACACCTGATACCTGTACAATTAGCACAGGGCCCCCCAAGGCTGTGTGCTTTCTCCACTTCTCCCTATATACCAATGACTGCATCTCAAACAATCAACAAAACCAAAATTTCATTGTTTCATCACAAGCACAAAAATCCAGAAGTGATATACAAATAAAACATTCTTTGAATAGATCAGTTTAACCATGACTTCAGAATAGAATAGAATAGAATAGAATAGAATAGAATAGAATAGAATAGAATAGAATTCTTTATTGGACAAGTGTGTTATCTTCCTTGCTGTTGAAATATGTATTTTTATTTGCACTTAATAATCTTTACAAACTATCACCGTTTATATTAACAAAATTCACTATTCTTTCAAATTCTTTAATCTTAAAGGGAAAATCCATTTTAAAACACTAAGCTTTTCTTTAAAAACATTTCTAAAATCAACATTCTAATACTACTTTTTTAAACTTCCTCTTAACATACATACTTTAAAGTTCACTTTCAGACTGTTGGAAAAAATTTCCTGAGTTCATTCCCAGCTGGGAAAAACCAGACGCTGAAAAGAAATGAATTCCAAAGCAGCTGCCAGAAAGTGGGATTCTTTAATAAGGAAGGCAAAAAGCAAGTGTGACACAGCTCCAGCGTTCCTGGCTTGCAAGGAGATTGGAAGTGTGAATCTGAGCCTTTTATGCTTAATTTCCATTTGAAGCTCCTGCAGCTTCATGGGTTTATTTGTGTGCCTCTAGTTAAAGTGATTGCCCTGAATCCTGTCTTCCTGCCTTAATGGGTTAATCCTGTCCCAGGACCTTTGTCTTTCCTATCTTGGGGTGGTTAATCTTGTCAGGGGGCAGGAAAAAGGGAGTTTCGGTTTTGCCTTGGTGAGTTATTTTTAGACTGATTCTCCTTATCTTAATGGCTCTACTTAACTGTTTCTATTGTCAGCTCTGTTAGCAGGGCTGCTCTGAGTTTTCTCTTTCAGCTGGTGATTCTTGGTTTTCTTAAAGGGGGAAGGGCTGGTTTGAGTTTCTTGGCACTGTTTTCTGAAGTTTCTGGTGCTGTGAGGTTTCTGGCACTGTCCTTTTGGGGTATACTTCCCACAAGACCAATAAAATTCCAACTACAATTAACTCATTAAATTTACATCACTCCCTCCAAGTTACCCTCATAGAATATTTTTTTCTTCTTGTATACATCTTTTTAAAACTCTAAACTTTTCTTTAAGCTAATACATCTTGTACTTTAACTTTCTCTTAACATACTTTCAAATACACTTTCAATAATATTTTAAAAACTTTAGGAATGACTTAAGCATTATGTATAATGGAAAAATACATTTTCAAACTTTAGATTAAAACTTTTCAATATCAAACAGATGAAAATCCATCCTAATTCCAATTGTCTCATTAAGTTTAAGTCACTCCTTTCAGCTTGTCTCCGTGGAATAAAATATTTTTCTTCTCTGGAATGTTTGTCAAGTAGTTATAAAGCTTCTGTTTTTCTCAAGAATTTCTCAACCTTGTTAATGTCCATGAGGAAAAAGTGCCAAACATGTCCTTTTAAAAGTTGCAGTTTTTCTTGGAGCTCTTCTTTCAGTTGTGTTGGGAGGCTTCTATTTGAACCATCATAATAAAAACTGGTGTCAGGTTTATATTCCAAAATTACAGTTGACTCCTCTGCATTGTCAGCTACTTGTGGAATTGCCTCAGTGGTTTGGTAACTTTCTACACATATTTGCATCTCTGAAGTACTTTGAGTAGTATTTTTTAACATCCTTGGAGCATAGCTGTTCTATGAACTAACGGGGTTTTATTTAAAGACTTTTCAAATACATCTCTAATAATTTGCTGATCCATCTTCTTAACTTCTTCTTTAGTCAAAGAGTGGCTTTTTTGTAAGTTGCTTAAGAATTGCTGACCAATCAGGAAAAATGAAATATTTTAGGATATACTAAAAAGGCAGAATATTTCCCCTAAAAGAGAAGTAGAAACTCAGAGAGGCAGAAAATCACCCCCCCACACACCTTTGCTAATGGGCCATTAAGGCCTGGGCCAGTCTATTTTACATAATAAAGATCCACCTGCTTCAGGCAGACCCATAATAGGAATCCCAAAGCCCTTTCATTACATCAGCATCCAGCAAGGCTCAACCAAGCCTGGGAGTCAGGACAGCATACAGAGTTGCCCCTGCATGGCCCCATGGGAGTCTGACAACCAATCAGAATACAAGCTGAAATTCAAATCCCAAACAGAGGGCATAAAACCAATGGGCTCTCAGCATTTCTCTCCTTTTTCACCCAGGAGCTCCAAGGAATGTGATCCTGTCCACTGTAGGAAATTAGCACTCACACCTCTCCTAGAAAAATGAAACATACTGGGAAATATTAAAAAGGCAGAATATTTCCCCTAAAAAGAGTAGAAACTCAAGAGCAGAAACACCTCAGAAGCAGAAGCTCACCCCCACCTTTGTTAATGGGTGGGCCATTAAGGCCTGGGCCAGAATACTTTACATAACAAAGATCTCCAGGTAAAGGTATAGCAATTGCCCAAGAGCCCTTTCATGCATCATCATCATCCCGCAAGGCTCAACCAAGCCTGGAACTCAGGACAGCCTACAGAGTTGCCCCTGCATGGCCCCATGGGAGTTTGACAACCAATCAGAATACAAGCTCCAAATCAAATCCTAGCAAAGGTTATAAAACCCAGGCACTCTCAGCATATCAGCCCTTTTCCTTCTCTTTTCCTTCACCTTGGAGCATGTGATCATCCTTCTTTGGAGCTTCAAGCCATGTGGTCCTGTCCACTATTAAACCATCTTTCTAAATAGCCTCCATGTTTCCAGTCTCTTTTTCACCACTTGGAACTGAACCCAGAAGGATAATTCTTCCAACACCACCATGAAACCATCTTTTCAAACAGCCTCCATGCTTCCATTGTCTTTTTCCCCACTTGGAACTGAACCCAGAAGGATATTTCTTCTAACAATTTCTTTTCATGTGACAACACTGAAGAAATGACACTTGGCTACAATGTAAAGTAGTGAGTATACAGCTTGTATAACAGTGTAAATGTGCTCTCCCCTCAAAATAATGCAACACACAGCCAGGACTTCTGGTTGCAGTGCCGTAGAGGTGTGGGAGAGAAGATTGGGCTCCGTTCTTTCATCCCCAATCTGCACGTCTGGAGGCCGGCCAAGGGGCACACAAATCTTGCAGGGATCAACAAAACTGTGAGGAAGCCCATGGTGTAAGCAGACGGCGGGCGACTGCCTGCTACATCGTAAGGAAACCTCACAAACTCCAGTGTGTGAGTAATCGGCCATTATTGGAAGACTGAAGCCAGGCCGATTACACTAAATGAGGAAGGAATAATAGTGACAGCAGCATTGACGTTGAACTAACTATTGAATGTGATCGTGTGGAGGAGGAGAGTGACTGTCAAAGAGGAGAGATATTAAAAGCTGATCAGCAGAACTGTGAGTCTCAGAGAGAGGGCAGAAGTCCAACAGAGAAGCAGCAATCCAGTGGGGAGAGCATAAGACTTGAAGACAAGGCATTAGAGTCGGTGGGATTTGGTTACCTAACAGTGTTTAAATGGAATTTGAGTACTGGATTGGAGGACTGAATGATTGTGGAAACAGGACTTGCGGTGGATGTTATAAGTGTGGGGGAGATCAGAAGAAAGAAGATACAGTAAGAGAGCTGGACTAAGAAAGGAGGCAACCATCTTAATTTCAAAGGACAGTAAGACAGCTGATGCAATAGATCATGACAAAGCAAAAGACATATGAACTGAAAAACTGTGTAAAAATTGGACAAAGAAAGAGTTTGATTAATGATTAATAACTACTGTTAGATGCTAAATGAATTGATGACTTAGGTTAATTATTTGCTTATTATTTAAGTGTGAAATATACTATCTAGTTTGGACAGATAATTGAAAATATTAAACAGTGTAAGATATTAATTAAAGGTTTAATTAATACTGGGAATTAGCCCTGAAAAGAAATGAATTGCATAGTAAATTTTTAGATGATTAATGAATTCTTAATTTGACTAGTGTAATGAATTAGTGTGATTAATAAATTATTGGGATTAATGAATTGTTATCAATGAATTAAGCAAAACTGATGAACATTTAAGAGTTTTATAAATCTTTTGAAATAACCTATTAGTGACTTAGACAATTTGATAGATATTGAGGAATTTTGTTATTTGTATTCATATAAGAATAGTATTAGTAGATATTAATAAAATAGGAGTAAGAACTTAAAGCTAAAAATATTGAGATAAGGTATTAATTTTTGTTATAAGTTTTTCCCTCTCCCTTTTGTTTTCTTTTTTCCTTTTTTCTTCTTTTTGACTTAATATTTTTGCTGCCTGTCCTTCCTTAGTGTAGTTTAGGTGCTAGCAGGTTAATCTTTCTTACTATAAAATATAATAACATATGACAAGTTAGTAATATATGGTAAATATTAGAAACTATTAGTAATTTAAATTGGTAGCAACCTAAACTAGCTGTACTATTATATAGAAATACTGAACAGAAGGGATAAAGTGGATAGAAGTAAACTGTGGATGGTAAAGTGGGAAGAAGTATACAACAAGATAAAGAATATGATGAGTACTACAACAACAACTATAAAAGGAAAGAAAGCAATCTCAGGCTCATCAGTATCTATTGCGTCCCCAGTGAGACAGAAAACAATAGAGGGGATATTGGCTGTAGATAAGACGAGTAACTCTGCCAATATGCAAGCAATGCAAGGAATGCTGCTGTCCATCCAAGAAATGATGCTCAAGGTACAGGAGAAAGTGTTGGCAAATGACATTGACTTGAAGAGAGAAATGGGAGAGTTGGACACTTCCGGTTGCAAGGCTTCGGCGGCGGTAGGAATCCGCTTCTCTGCGGGTCCCTGCTGCACTCGCCACCGAGGTCCCCCCCGATCCAACTGGATTTGGGGGTTGTCGCTGCCCTGAAGGGGCAGCGGAAGACAGAGGAGATCCGGGCAGGGGTCTGGGGATATCACACCCCCTTTCCCCAGCCGGCTAGACTCCTTTTTCATGAGGTGGTGGAGCAGCTGTCAGCAATGGCAGCCACAAAGAAATCTTCAACCGGATAAGATTGCGCAGGAGGAAGAGCCAGAAGGAGAAGTTTTCTTGGCTGAACCGGGACATTAAGTTACTTTTAAAACACCCTGGAAACCTGACTTTGGATTGATACATTTGTTTCCAAAAGAATTTGTTACATCGGCGAAAGTGCTGAAGGAAAGTTCACTCCCCTTCCTTACGGAGAAAGCAAAGGAGCACAGAAAAACCTGCTTTTTAAAGGTAAAAATAAGCTCTTTGTTACAAGTGGGAAGGAGAGGACTAAAAAAAATTTTTTTTAAACTTTGTTGGAGGAGACGCCTTGAAGATTACAAGACCATCAATTAATTGTAATACGGCTTTTAAAATACATTTGGGATTTTGCCCCTGGAGGAAAAACTGTAAACAGAAAAAGAGGAAATAATTTTTGTTTGTTTGGATTGTTTGATAACTTTGACATTTGGAAATTACTTTAAGATTGAAAGCATCTGGGTTGTTTTTAAAAACCTATAATGGCACCATCTGTTGATGAACTAAAAATGGAATATGAAAAATTAAAAGAAAGACAGCAAAATGGCAAGGATTCCTTGGGAGCTGCCTTCCATTTTTTAGAAATGGCGGTTTCTACGTACCAGCAAATACTTGAGGAAGGAGAAAGAGAAGAAGAAGAAGAAAAGGAAGAAGCCATCTTTAATGGACTAAAAAGTTCAATTAAGAAAGAAAATGGGAAGAGAGGAAGGAAAAATGAGAATTTAAGATTTAATAAAACAACCAAGAAAAAGAAAAATAGGGTGAAAAGAAGGTACAATGTTAGAAAGCAATTGAAAAGAGAATTACAACAGAGAGGGGAAGTTAAAAAGGGGGAGGCTAGGAGAGGGAAGGGCAAAAAGACCAGATTGGCGAAGAAAGCGAGGGAAAAAGAAAAAAAAGCCACGGGCTAGAACAAGATTTCAAAAAGAAATTTTTTTAGAGAGATGAAGGATAATGGATAGTGCATAATTAAAGAAGATTCTGCAAGAGTGCATAAGATAGTATTGTAGTATTTGCATTTGAAATAGTTTATTGGAATATTTAATAAAATATTAATGTTTAATAATGATAGATGTTAATATTTAATAAAATATTAGGGAGAATGTGTAAAATGATTAATGCTTAGTTATAGTTTAATTTGTTATTGTCTTAATGTTATTATAACCTTAGTATTTTGTTTTCTTATTCTAAAACAATGTACTTATCAAAATTAGAATTAGAATGGAAATTATACACTTAACTATACTATAAGTTTACTATTCTTTTATTTTAAGATTTAATATGTAGAATGTACTAAGCAGAATCAGGATGGAAATTATGTATTTTAAGTTTCACTTTAGGGGAAGGCGTGATACTTTTTTTTGTTAAAGAGAAGAGATAAATAGATGATTGGTAAAGAACGGACAAAAGATATAAGCATAATGATTTTGAAATAAGATGAAATAAATAAAACATAATTAAGAGAGTGAAAAGATGGGAGAAGTTATATAGAAAATATAAAATGGTTAATAAGATATGAAGGGTATATAAGGTGAGCATGAATTTGATTTAGGTCTGTCAAAAAAGATGTAACCCGGGCCTAAGCCACTTTTCAAAAGAAGTTCTATGTTTTATGTTTTGTGTGTTTATTAGTTATGTTTGATTGTAAACTAATAAAACCTTGGAGGAATGAAACCAAAGGGAGAGAAATTGGGAAAAGACATGTATAAATGACAACTAAGGAGGTTGTTTTTTTTTAATGTTTTGCTTTAGGTTATGTATTTTGTGTGCTTATGACTGATTGAGAATTACTAAAACTTTGATAGAAAGAAATATAATTGAACAAAAGTGAAGGGAGAAATAATGAGAAATTTGGAAAAGATATATATGTGTAAATGGAAATGTGATAATGTGGAACTATGTTTTAAAAAATAATGGTTTATTTGCCTTGTTAAAATTTATAAGTAATTCTTAGAAAGGAGGTTTTATACTTTTATGTGTTATGTTTTGTTTGTCTTCAAAAATCAATAAAACTTGTTCTTAAAAAAAATAAAAAAAAAGAAATGGGAGAGTTGAAAGGTAACATTCAGAAATTAGATGGAAAAATAGAAATGATACAACGAACGATGGAAAAGAATGAACAAAAAATAAAAAGCATAGAGGTAAAGGCAGAGCAAACAGAAAAGGAAGTGGAAGTAATGGATAGGAAAGTGATAGAAATGAACAGAGACCTGGAAGAGTCAATAATCCATTTGGAGATGGAGCGCGAAGTGTTTTATTTGTGATTTCAGAATGTGCAATAAATGAAGGATGCGGACCTGGGAGCCATAATGGCGCAATTGATTGCAGAAGCATTGGAATGGGACCAACAAGAGATCACAAAGAAATTGGATGAGGTCTATAGGGTCCATACAAACTATGCAAGGCGAAATAAACTGGCAAGGGAGGTTCATATAAGATTTGTGAGGAAAAATGTGAGAGATATTGTATATAAGATGACAAAGGATGAGCTGATGATCTATAAAGATAAAGAAATTTTGACCCTAAAGCAGTTCCTGAGGCAAGTGAGAGACCTAAGAAAAGAATATAAATTCCTAGCATCATTCCTAAACAAGCAAAACATCTGGTTTAGATGGTTGGTGCCAGAAGGAATGCTCGTGACCTGGCAAGAGAGGAGAGTAAGAATTGATACCATTGAGAAGGTGCAGGAACTATACAAACAACTGGCAGGAATAGAAGAAGAAACGAGTAGTAAAGAAGAACTGGAGAGTAAGAATCAAGAAGACCAGCAAGAAGATCGACAACAGGAGGTGTTAGAAGAAGAACAAGAGGGAAGAGTTAGGGAAGAGAGAGAACAATCAAGAAGAGAGGGACTAAGAACAAGACCACAGAGAGAAGCAAGACTCAAAAGAAGACTAAGACAGACCTACAACTAACATGATGGAAGAATAAATCAAATTAATTTCAATAAATATTAATGGGCTGAATTCCCTGGCTAAGAGAAAGCAAACATTGGTGAAATTAGTGAAACAAAACGTTGATGTCATATGCTTACAAGAAGTACATATTCAAAAAAAACATAGTAAATGTCTGGAATATCCCAAATTAGGCGAATTATATGCAGCATTGGCAGACCCCAAAAAAGGGGTAATTAGGAAAGGGATAAATGCAAAACAAATCTATGCAGAAGAACAGGGAAGAATTTTGATGGTACAATTGAATATACTTCAAAAACAGTTACTATTAGTGGGGATATATGCCCCAAATGTGGATCAAAAAGTGTTTTACAAAAAGCTATATCAGAAAATAGTGGAAAATATATGCTTAGTTGGGGATTTCAATGCCATAGTAGTTATTTATTTTATTTATTTATTTTATTTGTCAATCGCTTACAAGGTAATAGATATAAGTATAAACATGAGTAAGAATACAGGAAATAGGTACAAATAAATGGGGACAATAGGACAGGGACGGTAGGCACGATGGTGCACTTATGCACACCTGTTACCTCTTAGGAATGGGGTGAGGTCAATAGTGGTTAGTTTGAGGTTAAAGGAGTGTGGGTTAGAGAATGTAACAACAGAGTCAGGTAGTGCATTCCAGGCATTGGGCACTCTGTTGCTGAAGTCATACTTTCTGCAATCAAGTTTGAAGCAGTTTACATTGAGTTTGTATCTGTTGTGTGCTCTTGTATTGTTGTGGTTGAAGCTGAAGTAGTCATTGACTGGTAGGACATTGTAGCAGATAATTTTGTGTGCTATGCTTAAGTCTAACCGTAGGCGGTGTAGTTCAAGGTTGTCCAAGCCCAAAATCTCAAGCCTGGTGATATAGGGTATTCTGTTGCGAGCAGAGGAGTGCAGTACTCTTCTTGTGAAATACTTCTGGACTCTCTCGATTGTATTAATGTCTGATATGCAGTGTGGATTCCAGACTGATGAGCTGTATTCGAGTATTGGTCTGGCAAAAGTTTTGTATGCTCTAGTTAGCAATTCGATATTTCCGGAGGAGAAGCTTCGTAAGATTAGATTTACAACTCTTAATGCCTTTTTGGCAATGCTGTTACAGTGAGCTCTGGTGCTTAGGTCATTTGATATGAGAACTCCAAGGTCCTTGACAGAGTGAGGATCATCAACGAGGTCATATCCACCTAGTTTGTATTTGGTGTACTGATTTTTTTTACCAATGTGTAGGACAGCATTTGTTGGTCGAGATTTGGAGTTGCCAGATGTTTGACCATTCAGACACATAATCAAGGTCGCTTTAAAGGATAGTAGCATTGTCACTGGTGTTGAATAGTTTTATGTCATCCACAAAGAGGACGCAGTTGCTTATAAGGTGATTGCAAAGGTCATTTATATAGAGTATAAAGAGTGTGGGTCCTAGAACGCTGCCTTGGGGGACACCACTGTTAACTGGAGCAGGGTTAGATATAACGCTCCCTATTTTTCCTATTTGTTGCCTGTTTGACAGGAACGCAGTAATCCACTTATGGAGGGATCCGGAAATGCCGTAAGAGTTTAGTTTTAACCGTAGTTCGTCATGTACCACTAAATCAAAGGCTTTGCAGAAGACTATGTAAATTGCATCTATTGCTTTACCCTGGTCAAGAAGAGTAGTCCGTATGTTTTTGCAGTGTAGGAGTTGTAGATTGCAGGACATTTTTTTCCTGAAACGAAATTGTTTTTTGGAGAGTAGGTTGTTTGACTCTAAGTGGAGAGTGATGAATTGGTTAATGATTGATTCCATGACTTTGCACATGACACAACACAGTGAAATTGGTCTGCAGTTTTCAACCAGGCTGGGGTCACCTTTTTTGAAGATAGGGATGACCGTAGCTAAGGACCATAGGTTTGGTAAGGAGCTGGTTCTGAAAGATATATATAATGCTTAGGGGTTCCGCTATGGCAGAGGAGATCCTTTTTAAGAAGTATGCACATAATCCATCAGGGCCAATAGATAGGGATGGTTTTAGGTTTCGTAGTGCCTTTTCTACATTATCTTCTGTAAAGTCAATATGTAGCAGGTCATTACAGTTAGTTGTGGTACGACGAGGAAATGGGCATGAACCATTGCTGTTTACAAAGACTAAACTAAAGAATGTGTTGAAGAAATTGGCTTTAACAGCTTCATCGTTGCAGTCTTTCCCATTTGGTCCTTTTAGGGGTGGGATGGTTCTTGATTCTTTAAGTTTGGTGTTAACAAAATTGTAGAAGGCGCGGGTGGATTTTGTATGTAGGAGGTTTTCCTCTTGCTTGCAGTGGTAATTTGTGCATTCTGTCTTTATCTGTCGGCATAGGGTGTTGTATTGGTTTTTAAAGTTCGCTACGTAGCTAGTTTTGTTTTTATGCCATAGCGATCTTTTTTTAATTGAAGTTTCCTTATTGTTATGGGTCATTTGGTTTTTTTGTTTTTGGGGGTTACTAATGGTACATATAGTTTAATGACTCTTTCAAGTTCAAACCAGAATGCATTATAATGGTCTTCTGTAGTATTACAGCTAGAGAACAGAATGTGCCAATCAAGAGATGATAGGTCAGCATCTATGAGATCATAGTTGTCTTTTTTGAAGTTGTATTGTGGGGATCCATCATTCTAGTAAGGAACAAATTGGAAAGAAAAAAAAAGAATTGTCTACCAAAACCATTTTTTTGATTTGATAAAAGAAACTAACTTGGAGGATATATGGCAGAAAAGATACCCAAATGAAAAAGACTACACTTTTTACTCGTCCCCACAAATCTTGGTCAAGAATTGACATGGTATGGTCAAATGGGATGATTGGAAATGATATATACAAAGTAGAAATAATGCCCAATATATGGGCAGACCATAATCTGTTAAAAATTATTTGGAAAGGGCAGAGGAAAAGAAAAATGAGATGGACATTAAATTCACAAATCTTGAAAGAAAAAGAATACACCCAGAGAATAAAAAATGAATTGGAAATATTTTTAACATAAATTTAAAAGAACATACCAATCTGCAGAATTTGTGGGACATGACAAAAGCCTATATGAGAGTGGTATCAATAGCCTATACAATTAGAAAAAACAAGACAGAATGGAAACAACAAAATGATCTTCAGAAGAAGATTAAAGAATTTGAAAGCAGACTCCCAAAAGACCCTACGAATACAATAATGAAAAAAGAAATAATGACGATTAGACACAAATTAAACCTGACATTTTGAGAGGAAAGAGTGCGAAATTTTAAATTTATATGACAAAACTTTTTTGAATCTGCAAATAAGCCAGGTAGATTGCTATCCCATAAATTAAAAGTAGAAAAAGAAAAAAAGATTAATTCAACAATTGAAAGATAAAAAAGGGAATATTTGCTGTCAGATGAAAGAAAAAAAACACATTGCGCTAAGCTATTTTGGGGAGTTGTATAAACAAGAGGAAGTTATGGAAGAAAAGATAATACAATATTTAGAGGAGAATGGTTTGGGTTCAATCACAGAGGAACAAAAGGAAATAATAAATAGAGCAATAACACCAGCAGAGTTTTAAAAAAGCAATACAAAAGCAGAAAAATAATAAAACACCAGGACCAGACGGTTTTCCTAGTGAATTATATAAAATATGTACAAACTATTTGAAACAATACTATTAGTGGTATATACTGAGGCACTATTAGAAGCTAAATTACCAAAGTCCTGGTCTGAGTCATACGTCACCCTAATTTCGAAGGAAGGTACCAACCAACAAGTGATTTCAAACTATAGACCAATCTCCCTATTAAACACAGACTACAAAATACAGGTGAAACCCGAAAAATTAGAATATCATGCAAAAGTTCATTTATTTCAGTAATGCAACTTAAAAGGTGAACCTAATTTATGAGATAGACTCATTACATGCAAAGCAAGATAGTTCAAGCCATGATTTGTCATAATTGCGATGATTATGGCTTACAGCTCATGAAAACCCCAAATCCACAATCTCAGAAAATCAGAATATTGTGAAAAGGTTCAATATGCTAGGCTCAAAGTGTCCCACTCTAATCAGCTAATTAAGCCATAACACCTGCAAAGGGTTCCTGAGCCTTTAAATGGTCTCTCAGTCTGGTTCAGTAGGAATCACAAACATGGGAAAGACTGCTGACCTGACAGTTGTGCAGAAAACCATTATTGACACCCTCCATAAGGAGGGAAAGGCTCAAAAGGTAATTGCAAAAGAAGTTGGATGTTCCCAAAGTGCTGTATCAAAGCACATTAATAGAAAGTTATGTGGAAGGGAACAGTGTGGAAGAAAAAGGTGCACAAGCAGCAGGGATGACCGGAGCCTGGAGAGGTTTGTCAGGAAAAGGCCATTCAAAAGTGTTGGGGACTTTCACAAGGAGTGGACTGAGTGCATCTAGAGCCACCACACACAGACGGATCCTGGACATGGGCTTCAAATGTCATATTCCTCTTGTCAAACTGCTCCTGAACAACATACAACGTCAGAATCATCTGACCTGGGCTAAAGAAAAACAGAACTGGTCTGTTGCTCAGTGGTCCAAAGTCCTCTTTTCTGATGGAAACCAAGGACCCAGAGTCTGGAGGAAGAATGGAGAGGCACACAGTGCAAGATGCTTGAAGTCCAGTGTGAAGGTTCCACAGTCTGTGTTGATTTGGGGAGCCATGTCATCTGCTGGTGTTGGTCCACTATGCTTCATTAAGTCCAGGGTCAACGCAGCCATCTACCAGGAGATTTTGGAGCACTTCATGCTTCCTTCCGCAGATGAGCTTTATGGGGATGCTGACTTCATTTTCCAGCAGGAATTGGCATCTGCCCACACTGCCAAAAGCACCAAAACCTGGTTCAATGACCGTGGGATTACTGTGCTTGATTGGCCAGCAAACTCGCCTGACCTGAACCCCATAGAGAATCTATGAGGCATTGCCAAGAGAAAGATGAGAGACATGAGACTGAACAATGCCGAAGAACTGAAGGCCGCTATTGAAGCATCCTGGTCTTCCATAACACCTCAGCAGTGTCACAGGCTGATAGCTTCCATGCCACACCGCATTGAGGCAGTAATTGCTGCAAAAGGGTCCCAAACCAAGTACTGAGTACATGTGCATGCTTATACTTTTCAGAGGTCCAATATTGTTCTGTTGTGGCTCCAGGCTTGGATTCAGCTCCTGTGACTGATATGAGTTCAAGTGAGGAGGTCATGGCAGAAAAATATTGTTCCTGGCCACAAACAAACCATCTTTAAAGCAAGATGGATTCAAATCAACTGCAGCGTTTGGTAGAGCAGCAACAACAAAAAATTGATCAGCTACTGCAAAGCAATGTGATGCTTCAGAATCAGGTAAACAATTGCTGAATTATGTTTCCAGCTTATCAAGCCCTGCTGCTGTTCCCCCTGCCCCTCCTGTGAGGAAAAGCCCAGTATCCATGCCGGAGAAATTTTCTGGGCAAATGGACAGGTTCCCGGCATTTATGGGTTAATGCCAATTGTTTATCTCTCTGAGGCCTGAAGACTTCCCAACCAACCGGTCTAAAGTAGGATTTATGATCAGTTTATTAACTGGGCAGGCTGCTAATTGGGCTAGTCCCTTGTTAGTTCAAGATAGCCCATTGTTGAACAATTTCCAGGGTTTTCTCCAACAAATGAGAGTGATGTTTGAGAACCCAATTAAGATACAAACTGTGGACAGATGGTTACGGGACATTAATCAGGGGAAACGTTCCCTGCAGGAATACGTTGCAGAATTTCGTTTGCTGTGTATGGACTCTAACTGGAACGAACCGGCTCATATGGCTGCATTCTAGGAAGGCTTGTCTGATGCCATCAAAGATGAGCTGGTCCATGCAGAGCGGGCTTTAACTTTGGATGCATTGATAGTTCAGTGCTTACGAATTGAAGCTCGTTTACAGCAACGTGGACGCAAACGGCTCGTTATGGAACCATCTTCGTTTTCTCATGAACAACCCACGCCACCGAGAGTTTTCCAACCGACGGTTAATGCTGAGGAGCCGATGGAGTTAGGCGCACTCCGCCCTCGCTTAACGGTGCGAGAACGTTCGAGAAGGTTCCAGGAAGGCTTGTGCCTTTATTGCGGGGGTCCGGGACATTTTGCAAATTCCTGCACTCGGAGAAGGACTCGCAGACCTGTGTCTGAAACCACTCCTGGCCCGTCGGGAAACGGGGTAGGCCCGACCTCAGGGAAACCCTAGGTCGGGCACATCCTCCACCCCTATCCCAAATTGCCGAAGTAACTCCTGGTCCTCCTCGGCATTTACTTTTGGACACTTGTATCTTCTTACAGTCCCAGAAGGAAGGAATTCCTGCCGTTGCGCTGGTGGATTCAGGGGCTACAACCAGCTTTATGGACTGTGCTTTTGTTAAACATTTTGGAATTCCTTTGATTCCTGTGAATCCACCCATTAAGGTGGAAACCGTAGATGGGCGTGAACTCAAGTCGGGACCCGTTCGCTGCGCTACTCAGCCAGTGCGTATGCTTATTGGGGATCATGAGGAGGCAATAAGTTTTTATGTCACCTCGAACTTCCATCTCCCTTTGGTGCTCGGAATGTCCTGGTTGCGTTTGCACCATCCGTTGGTGGCTTGGTCGCAGAACGCCATTTCTTTTCCAAGCCTACAATGTGTGGACCACCTGAGGCATGTTTGCGCTGGCCAAGATATCGCCGCTCCTGCTGTCTCAATTCCTTCGGAGCTGTCTGACTTCTCCGATGTTTTCAGCGAACAGGAGGCAGACCGATTACCCCCACATCATGCTTATGATTGTCCCGTGGACCTGATACCGGACGCTCCATTGCCAAAGGGGAGATTATACTCTATGTCGGAGCCCGAATTGGTTGCACTCCGAGAGTTTTTGGATAAAAACTTAGCTCGGGGATTTATTCAACCCTCGTCGTCCCCTCTTTCGGCTCCCGTTCTTTTTGTTAAGAAGAAGTCGGGAGAACTGCGTCTCTGTTGTGATTATAGACGACTAAACTCTATCACCGTGAGGAATAGCTATCCCTTACCGCTCATTCCGGAATTGATGGAGCGGTTGCGGGAGGCTACTATCTTCACTAAACTCAATCTGCGTGGGGCCTACAACCTGGTTCGGATGCGCAAGGGGGATGAGTGGAAGATGGCGTTTGGCACTCATTATGGTCATTTCGAGTACACCGTTATGCCATTTGGTCTAACCAACGCTCCCGCTGTATTCCAGCATTTGATGAACATTTTTCGGGACATGCTGGATCGGTTTGTCGTGGTGTATCTGGGTGATATTTTAATCTACTCTCAGTCCAGGGATCACCACCTCCATCAGGTCCGTCAAGTGCTGCAGCGTCTTCAGGAGCATAAGCTCTATGCGAAACTGGAGAAGTGTTTCTTTTTTCAGTCGTCGATAGAGTTTTTAGGGCACATCATTTCTCCCGAGGGCATTGCTATGGACCCTAAAAAGGCTGAGGCATTGTGTAGTTGGGAAGCCCCTCGTCGAGTCAAGGACGTCCAACGTCTTTTGGGATTCGCCAACTACTATCGGACTTTTATCCCGGACTTTGCTAAAGTAATGGACCCCATAACTCAGCTCCTCCGTAAGAAGGTCCCGTTTGTGTGGGGGCCCCTGCAACAACAGGCTTTTGACATTTTAAAGAAAGCGTTTGTAGCCGAGCCGATATTGAGGCATCCTGATCCGAATCGTCCATTTGTGGTCGAGACAGATGCCTCTAATATCGCTATCGGAGCGGTACTGTTACAAGCTTCGAAGGATGGCGCGCCTCTTTTCCCATGCGCATACTATTCTAGGAAGCTCACAGCTTCAGAGCGCAACTACACCATCTGGGAAAAGGAGTTGTTGGCCATTAAGGCTGCTTTTGAGACCTGGAGACATCATTTAGAGGGGGCTCAACACAAGGTAGAGGTTCGGACAGATCACCGAAACTTGGAACATTTGACCACAGCTAAGAAATTGAACCAACGCCAGATTCGATGGTCGTTGTTTTTTGCCAAGTTCAATTTCTCCGTTACTTATGTTCCGAGTGGACAGAATCGGAGGGCAGACGCGTTGTCTCAGAAGCCCGAGTATATCGGGCCCGAGGATCCTCTTCCTCTACGAACGGTGTTACCACCAGAATCCTTGGCCGTACTGCAAGATCCAGTAGACTTGCGGGCTCGCATACGAGAGGCGCAACGATTGGATGCGTGGACGCAGCAGAGACAGGGGGACGTCGGACCTGATTCTCCATGGTCCATTGAAGAAGACTTGCTCCGACATCGGGGTTTGTTATACGTACCTACCAGGTCGTTGAGAGCTCTCATCATGACACAATGTCATGATAACCCCGCTGCTGGCCATTTTGGGTTTTATAAAACCTTGCATTTGGTCACCCGGACTTTTTGGTGGCCTCGGGTTCATCATGATGTGTTCTCTTACGTCACTTCTTGTGTCCAGTGTAGGCAAGCGAAAGCGGCATCGGGTGCACCCCCTGGACTCCTCCAACCATTGCCGACTCCGGGCAGACCATGGGGAGCGATCTCCATGGACTTTCTCACGCATTTACCATCCTCATCGGGCTTCACGACGGTGCTCGTGGTAGTTGATATGCTGACTAAAATGGCTCATTTCATTCCCTGTCGGAGATTACCTTCATCCCGCACTACGGCTCAGCTATTTTTACAGCATATCTTTCGTCTGCATGGACTGCCAGATAGAGTGATTTCTGATCGTGGGGTTCAGTTTACTGCGCAGTTTTGGAAACAGTTAATGGCAGCGCTACAAGTTCAGGTGTGCTTACTGTCAGCGCACCATCCGGAAACTGATGGCGGGACTGAGAAGGTGATTGGCATTCTTACCCAATATTTGAGGTGTTTTGTTAATCAACGACAAAGCGATTGGGCGAAATACCTCCCATTGGCAGAATTCGCTTTTAATAACTCGCAGCACACCTCCACTCGGGTAACGCCATTTTTCGCAAATGTAGGTTATCATCCGCGCTTCTTCCCATTAACTTGGATGGATTCACCGGTTCCTGAGACACAAGATTTTCTGGAGGAACTACAAGCGGCCCACCGTTTAGTAAGGCAACAACTTGAACGAGCGAAAGAGGAATATAAACGGTTTGCGGACCGGTCACGTCGAGCACCGCCTCCGTTAGCTGTGGGTGACAAGGTGTGGTTGTCCACGAAACACCTTTGGATCGATCGCCCAATTAGGAAATTGGACCATCGTTTCATTGGTCCATTCCCGATTGAGGCGGTTATCAACCCTGTGGCATACCGGCTCACCTTACCGCGCTCCATGCGTATTCACCCTGTATTCCATCGCTCTCTTTTGGTTCCTGACTCCCCAGACTGTCCTCTGCGTGCTCCAGCTGGTACGACTTCCCCATCAACGCCCCGTGAGTAGGCGGAGGTTGATGACACGGTGGTCAGCGTTACTGATTCGCGTTGGCTCAAGGGTCATTTCCAGTATTTAATAGGGAGGAGAGTGGATGACTCGGAAATTTGCTCATGGATGGATGCGTCTGCAGTTCATGCTCCAGACATCATTCGGGACTTTCATGAACCTTTCCCTTCGAAACCGCATCCGGATCATCAGACCCGGGGGAAGGGCCCTGCGGTGAGGGATAGTGTTGTGGCTCCGGGCTTGGATTCAGCTCCTGTGACTGATATGAGTTCAAGTGAGGAGGTCATGGCAGAAAAATATGAGCCGGCCTGGCTTAGTGATTGGACTGATAACCAGGATGAGGAGATGGACGTGACAAAGGACGACAGACCTGATGTATTAGAATTGTCAGGACCTTTGACCTCCTCTGGTTCCTTATCTGATCAACAGCCGGGAATGGCTGACAGGGAAGTTTTGAGAGAGTCTTCTAGTGGAGATGAGAACTTGGAAGGTACTGCATATTGTTCATGTATTAATGAACATTTACCAATGTTATATGTACCTAGACTGATATTTAACTTGCTATCTGTAAGAGCAATGATAAAAGCAGGATTTGTTGTAACTTTTCAGGGAGATAAATGTTTAATTGAAAAACAGGGTAAAAGCGTTACTGCAAGATTGGATAATGGTTTATTTATTATACATGATAATCCATTAATTAATGCTAACTCAGTTTATGAGAATAAAAAGCCTCATGATGAATGTATTCATCTGCTCCATAGAAGTGTGGGACATATAAATTTCAAAACGCTAAAGAAAACTGTTGAGTTATCTTAATGGTATAAAATTAAAACCTTGTACAAAGTATTTAAATTGCAATGCTTGCAATCAAGAAAAAAGCAAGGTAACTCCTGCAAATAGGGTAAATGGATTCAAAACCAGTGAACCATTAGAGGTTGTTTTTGCTGATATTATTGGACCTAAGAAACCTAGTTTAGGTGAAGCCTGTTACATATTAAGTATAATTGATCATTATTCTGGATATGGTTTCTGTTATTTAATGAAAACGAAGATAGAAACATACCAGCATTTTGTAAACTGACTAAAATTTGCTGAAAGGAAAAAGAAACAGAAAGTTATTAACTTAGTAACAGATAATGCTACTGAATTTACCAACAGAAAATTTGAAGCCATGTTAGAGAAAGCTGGCATTGAACATAAGCGTTCTGCTCCTTATAGACCACAACACAACTCATTTATTGAATGTAGAGGACAAATGTTACAGGCTATGGCTAGGACTATGGTTTCGGATTCTGGTTTATCAGAGAAACTTTGGGGTGAAGTGATAATGTGTGCTAACCATGTTTTGAATAACGTAGTGAATTCAACAACTGGTGAATTACCATTTACTCGTTGGAATGGAAAAAAGCCAGATCTCAGTTATTTACATACATTTGGAACCCCAGCATGGGTTCATATTCCCATGCAAGTAAGGCAAAAGGGACAACATAGAGCAAGACAATTATATTTTGTAGGTTATGAAGCTAATCATAGATCATTTAGATTTGGGGAGCCAGGTACTACTAATGTATATTGCAGTGCAAGTTCTAAATTTCTGGAGCATGTTGGCTGAGAAAGCTTGAACAGGAATATAATAAGGTACAGGATAGTGTTGTTGTTGAGACTCCATTGTTTACCGATAATCCTAATGATAATAATATTGATGATAAGATAGTGGAGGAATCCTCAGTGGAGGAATCATCAATAGAAGAACCCTCTAGAAGACGAGGATTTGATAGGGGAGGTAAAGGAAGAGGACATGCCAACAACATGTACTGAGTTTCCTAGGAGGTCAACTAGGGAGAGACGTCCACCTGACAGATTTCAAGCAAGCATTGTATGTCAGGTTAATACAGAACCTTCCAACTTCAATGAAATAAAACTGTACCCTACAAAGGATCAGGTAGCTTGGCAGGAAGCTATGAATAGGGAGTTAAAATCGTTAAAGGATTTAGAGGTGTAAAGTGAGGATGTAAAGTTACCACCAGGTGAGCGTGCAATAGATTGCAAATGGGTGTATAAGATAAAGACTGGTGTGGATGGGACTATTACCCATAAAGCAAGATTAGTTGCTCAAGGATTTGCTCAGTCAGATAAGGACTATGATGAAGTGTTTGCACCTAGTCTGAGAGCAAATACATTGAGAGCAGCATTAGTTTGGACAGCTAAGAATAAATGTAAAATAAACCATGTAGATGTTGAAACTGCATATCTACATGCACCTTTACAACATACCATCTATATGAAAAAGCCATTAGGTTTAAAGGATGATGGAAAAACTGATTATTGGAAATTAAAGAAAAGTCTTTATGGTCTAAAGCAATCCGGTTATGAATTGAATAAATGTATTGTAAAGGAATTAGTTTCAATAGGTTTTGAAGCTGGTATAGCTGATCCTTGTTTGTTCCAAAGAGAAAAAGATGGTTTAATTTCTCTATTACTGTTATTTACCAATGACATAGCAATTATAACTAAAACTGAACAAGAAGCAAATGATATTGTTTAGAGATTACAGAAAAAGTTCAGGATTAGAAATTTAGGGGAAATTAAGCATTATTTGGTTCTTGATATAGTGAAAATGAATAAAGGTTTTAAAATTTCGCAAGCCAAGAAGATTAGCCAATTATTAAAACGCTATAACATGGAGCATTGTAAATCTGCTAAGACACCAATGAGTAAGGAACTTATACATCGTGATGTCAAAAGTCCTATGTTTGATAAGGAAATATATCAATCCTTAATCGGTAGTCTATCATATCTGGGTAATTGGTCTAGACCAGATATATCTTACAGTGTAAACCAATTGGCTAGGTATAACGCTGAACCAAATGAAAGGCATTGGCAAGCAGCTAAGCGAATAATTAGGTTTTTAAAACACACAACCCATTATTCATTATATTTAGAACCAAGTAATGAATTAGTGTTAACTGCATATGCTGATGCAAGTTTTGCAACTGATATAATGACTTGTAAGTCAACATCAGGTATAGTGGTAATGTTGGGTAATGCTTTAATAGGATGGAAGTCTATTAGGCAACAACATATTTTATCCATTATGGAAGCGGAATTCTCATGTTTATTGTTAATGTGTACAGAATTGATATATTATAAACAATTGTTGAAGGATATTGGAATTACTGTACGTGATCCATTGTTTATTAAGACAATCTGCAATTAATATGGCTACTAATTTAGCTGTTAAAACAAGGTCTAAACATACTGATTTGAGATATTTGAACATTAGACAGTGTGTTCAAAATAAATTAATTCAGTTAGAATACTGCATGACTGAACATAATATTGCAGGTCATTTCACAAAAGCTCAAGGTGCAATTAAGCATAAAGAGTGTTGTGAGAATTATGGTTTAAAGATGTAATGTAATATATATTGACCTACCCAAAGGGGAGAATGTTAGGAATCTGTCCACCAATTAGTTGAGTTGGCAATATATAAACCAACAATGTATGTGTGTAGCTTTAAGACAAAGTTACTGTATCGATTTGTTCTATGTTCCGATTGGTTGATTATATTGTGAATTGCCATAAGAGGGAGCTAGAGATCATGGCTTGCTCTCTCTGACATTCTGTCTCTCTGACATTCTGTATCTCTGACATTCTGTTGCTATCTAAGGTTTCTGTTGCTGTGCTTATACTTTGATATCTTTGTTTACTGGAAATGACAAAGGCAACCGGTAAGAAGAATTTTGTAATTGGATATTCTTTGGACTGTTAAATGTATATGACCTGGACTGTTTATTGGACTGTGCTATTTCTTAAAGTAAACTAACTCAATTTAGTGTAGCTGTGTGTGGCTGAATTATTCATAACTACTCTCATAAATGTTTCCATGTGCATATCCTTGTTACTCAAGGGTTATTCTGTACATATAACAGTTATCTACTAGGTGCTCATCAATTAAAGAGGATAATTATACCAAGTTAATGTGGTAATATATCTTATTCATCATTTTCTGTAAATCCTTCGTACAGTTTTTGCATAAGATCTAGGGATCTACAAATGCTCCTGGTGGGGGCAGTATTTGCCTTTGCAATGGGTGTTTGGTCCTGTTTTGATCTGCAAAGCTTAGAGGGACCAGGAATGTAGGTGAAAGGTCATAGTACACAGCCGAGCCATTCCCATGGGACTTTTCGTGCTTGGATGTTCTCATGGGACTTTCCACAGTTGTATATTCTCACCCTGAGGTAATATCCTGTTGAGGTCATTGTTTTGATTTTGTACCTGCATTTTCTTTCTCAATAAAAGCTGGTACCTGGGTTCTCTCGGGGCTGGCATTTGCTCAGACGGTTCCCTGCGTCTCATTTCAAGTGCCAGACCACCACAAGTGGTGACCCCGACGTGATAGTTTGGAAAAGCTATACGTTCCGACGTGATAGCTTGGAAAGGCTATACGTTTCCTGCATCCTATACTCATCGTCGCGGACGTCGACTGGGCCCTCATCTTCTTCGCTGGACGGAGATAGATTCTTTTCGTGAGTATGGGGGGAGATTTCTCGAAGGCTCAGAAAGAGCACATCAGGGAATTGAGAGGAATCACTGGGAATAGGTTTAAGTTTGGAGTTCATAGTAGAGGACATGAAGTAGGAAAGAAAGAAATTGAGGACTTATTACAGTATGTTTGGAAACATATTCAGTCATATCCAGAGGGAGGTAGTATTAAAGTAGAGTCCTGGAAAA
>NW_020769559.1:60130-93071 GCF_900518735.1 Pseudonaja textilis
TGCTCAGACGGTTCCCTGCGTCTCATTTCAAGTGCCAGACCACCACAGTTAATTGAACAAATTAGGAGGGATTTAGAAATATGGGGGAAACTACAACTATCAATATTAGAATTGCAGTGTTGAAAATGAGTGCCCTACCAAAACTGATGTATCTGTTTCAGATGATCCCGATAAAATTAGGAAAACCATTTTTCACTGAACTAAGTAAAATAACAACTAAATTTGTCTGGCTGGGCAAGAAACTACACATTAAACTAAAATTGATGCAGGACAGTAAAAGTAGAGGTGGTTTTGGGTTACCAGAATGGGAACTATATTAGGCAGCGATATTAAATTGGGTTAAGGACTGGGTTAAATTAAGAGATAAAAGAATACTAACAATAGAAGGTCATGACCTCCAGGAAGGTTGGCACGCATATTTGTGGGAGAAAAAAGGTCAAACACACGCCTACTTTAATAGGCATTTAATATAAGAGATTCATTATTACAAACATGGAGGAAAATTAAGAACAAACATTATATGAAAATACCACGTTGGTTGTCAACCATGGAGGCCATGATATACCCAAACAGATTGGATTTAGGGAAAATGATAAATTATAATGACTTATTAGATGCCCAAGGAAAACTAAAATCAAATCAAGAACTTAAAGAACAGGGAATTACAACTGATTGGTGGCCATATCTTCAAATTCAAAACAGATACAAAACAGACTCAGAAGAATTTGAATCAATCAATTAGACAATCAATTAGACAAAATTCTACTTGGACTGGAACAAAAATTCATATCCAAAACTTATCGATGTCTGTTAGATTTTAAAATGGAAGAGGAAATGGTTAAGAATACTATGATAGCATGGGCACAGAATTTCGGTTATAATATAAATTTAGAAGAATGGGAAAAACTATGGAACATAAATTAGAAATTAACAACAGCCTCTACATAGAAAGAAAATGTATACAAAATGTTTTACCGATGGCACTTAGCCCTGGCAAGACTAGCTAAGATATACCCCCAAACCAGCCGAAAATACTGGAAGTGTCAACAAGTTGACGGTACCTTTTATCACATGTGGTGGCTATGCCCCAAGGCCAGGACCTATTGGACCAAAATCAAAGATTGGATACAAGAAATTACCGGACATCAAATTGAATTCAAGCCAGAACTCTATTGGGGATAATCAAAAATCAATATCCGAAAAAGTTAAAATACATAATGTTACACATTCCTTTTTTTAAAAAATACACTTTGTTGATTTTAAAATTAAAATAGACCAACAACACATACATAAATGTAAGAGAGAAAAAGAAAATAAGAAAAAAAAGAATAGAAAGAAAAATAAAACAATTAAAAACATTTTCATCTTCAACAGTTCGTGAGACCTCCTTTTTATCCTTATTTTATGCCATATACACAATTAATCCTTACGTATATCTGTATCTCACTACTACGATTCTATCCTATCCTCTTTTGCCTTTTAGTGTGAAACCTATCTTTGATCTATCCATTTGTACCAGCAGTTCCAGCTGTCGTAATATATTGAAGTGTCTTTATCTTTTAATGCCAAGGTTAATTTGTCCATTTCTGCACAACTTGAAATTTTTTGAATAATCATCTCCTCTGGTGGAACATGAGGCTGTTTCCAACATTGTGCAAAAGCCAATCTGGCCGCTGTCAAAATATGTATTATATATTTCACTTTTTTGGGTAGTTCTTTATCAAAGATCCCGAATAGAAAGGACTCTGGTTTAAATTCGATCTGTTCTCTTGTCATTTCCTCCAACCAATTTCTAATTTTCTGCCAATATTTTTGAGCTTCTGTACAAGACCACCACATATGGAAGAAAGTTCCCTCTTTTTGCATTTCCAGCAGTTCGGACTCATATTGAGGTGCACCTTTGCTAATCTCGAAGGAGGAAGGTGCCACCTGTAAAACATTTTATAGGCATTTTCTTTGTATGCTACCGATTTTGTGATTTTGTTATTTCTTCCCCAGACCTTTTCCCATTCTGTTAAGGTGATACTACGCCCTATGTTCCTACTCCAGGCTATCATGTTCCCTTTAACAATTTCTTCCTCTAATTCTCCCTCTAATAAATAATTATAAATTTTTGTTTTGTTTTTTCCTGATCCTAATAAAATTTTATCTAATTGCTGGAGTTATTAATTCCAAATTTTTTCTTGTCCTGTTTGTATCTACTTTGAATTTGAAGATATGCCCACTGATCAATTTTTAATCCCTGATCCTGAAGGTCTTGCCACAATTTCAGATTTCCTTGCGTATCCAATAGGTCTTTATATTTAATCATTTTAGTAATATCCAAATTATTTGGGTGGATCATTGCCTTCATTGTTGAGATCCAGATTGGTATCTTTAAGTAGTGTTTTTTCCGTATTTTCTTCCAATTAGTCAATAATGAATCTCTCATTAGGTGTCTGTGAAAATATTTCTGGCTAGTTTTCCCAATATCCCATAAAAAAGCATGCCACCCCCTCTGTAAGTCATGGCCTTCTAAAAATAATATTCTCTTATTGGTTAAATTCACCCATTCCTTCACCCATACTAAAGAGGCTGCACAGCTCCCAATTTGGAAGTGCCAGCCCTTCCCTGCTCTTCATATCCTGCATTGCTTTTAAATTTATTCTAGGTTTTTTCCCTTGCCAGATGAATTTTGCAGTTATTTTATTAAGTTCTTCAAAAAACTTTTTGTGTACTTTGATTGGAATCGTCTGAAATATATAGAGGAATTTTGGAAGAATATTCATTTTAATAGCAGCAATCCTGCCTAATAATGAAAGTTGCAGCTTGCCCCATGTTTCTAAATCCTTCTTTACCTGTTGCATTAATTTATCATAATTATTTTCCTTAAGTGTCTTACAATGTGCTGTCAACCATCTTTCTAAATATTTAACTTCCTTTATCACTTGTATTTCCATGACTTCTAGTTCTAATTTCTGTTTTTCTGTTAAATTTTTGGTCATTAATTTCATTTTCTTCCTATTAATTTTTAGTCCTGCTACTGCTCCAAATTGTTTTAATTCATTCATCAATTTTTGTCCTCTTTCTATTGGTTCTTCAATGAAAAAAATCATATCATCCGCAAACGCTTGCAACTTATATTCTTCTTTCTTAACCTTTAATCCTTTTATGTCTGGTTTCTGTCTAATTCGCATTAATAATGCTTCTAGTGATAACATGAAGAGCAGGGGTGAGAGTGGGCAGCCCTGTCTGACTCCTTTTTCTATTTTTATTGGGTGGGTATATTCCCCGTTTATTATAATATTTGCTTGTTGTGTATCATGATTGTTATAATATTTTCAAATTTGGTGCCTAAATTCATATTATAAATTTTTTGGATTACAAATTGCCAATTTAAGTTATCGAAGGTCTTCTCTGCATCTAAAAACATAAGTGCTATTTGTTTTTTGGGGTGGGCTTCGTAAAATTCGAAAACATCTAATACTATTCTTAAATTGTTCCTGATTTGTCTGGTCGGGAGAAATCCATTTTGCTCTTCATGTATATGCTCATTTAAAATTCTTTTTAGTCTACTTGCTATAATAGAAGTAAATATTTTGTAGTCAGTATTTAGCAAAGAAATCGGCCTATAATTTTGTACGTATCGGAGGTCCGAATCCTCCTTCAGGATCAGTGAAATCAGTGCCCCCTTCCATGAGTCTGGCATCCTGGCTGCCAATAAGACGTCATTAAAAACTTCCACCATAAGAGGTCCTATTTGTTCTGCTGTTGCCTTGTACAGCTCCCCTGGGATCCCATCTGGTCCCGGGGATTTGTTGTTTTTCTGGTTCTCTATTGCTGATTTCAATTCGAACCAAGTAATGTCTTTGTTTAATAATTCTTCCATTTCTTTCCCAATTGCTTTATCCTTCATTTCATCTAAATAGTTTATCCTATCTTTGTTCACTTCTTCCTTTTTATATAGCTCTTCAAAATATTTATGGGCAATTTCTTTTTTTTGTTCTATCCCTTGTATATCCCCTTTTCCATCTATTAGCTGATATATCAATCTTTTATAAGAGATTGTTATACCTCTTATTACTGCCTTCATTGTATCCCAAATGTTTTGTTTCATAGTTGCTCCATTATTATTTTCCTTTAAAAAATAGTTTAATTCCTCCTTGAGTTTGTTAGTATATTCTTTTTCTCTTATTAACTGAGAATTTAACGTCCATCTTTTCTTGGGGTTTTCCCTACCCTTCCATATTATCTGAATTGGATTGTGATCTGCCCATTCATTGGGTAGAATTTCAATCCCTTTTATCTCATTTGCTATTTCCCCATTCACCCATGCCATATCAATTCGTGTCCATATTTGATGAGGATTTGAATAGAATGTAAATTGTTTTTTCTCAGGATTTAATCTTTTCCATATATCAATCAAATTTAACTCCTTCATCATTTCCATGCATATTTTGGGAAGCTCTCTTTTTTTCCCCTTTGTTCCTTCCCCCATTACTGTGGTCTTTTTGATAATCAGCAATGGAATTAAAGTCCCCTATAATACAAGTATTTCTTTTTTCCAATCCTATTTTTCCATAAAGATGCTTAAAAAACTCTTTTTGATCTCCATTCGGGGTGTAGATTACCACTAAGAGAATTGGGACAGCATTAATCCAGATCTGCAAAACCAGACTTCTTCCTTCAGGATCCGACCATATTAAATCTGCTTTCATATCCTCTTTAACATACACTGCAATCCCTTTCTTTTTCTCCGCATCTGCTGGTGCGGTGAATAGCTTCCCTAATTTTGGGCATTCTAAGTACACTATTTTTCATCTGATGTCTTTATATGAGTTTCTTGTAGACATACTATATCAGCATTTTGTTTGATTAATTTGGCTATTATCCTTTTCCTTTTTATCATCGAGTTTAAACCATTTATATTAATTGATAGTATTTTCTTTTCTTCTTCCATTTAATTAGTTGTTTGTCTCTTTGTCTTGTAACGGCTCCGGTCTCTCCTTGTGCCTGAAGATGTGTCCTACTGTCTTCTCTCTCCTGTTGTAATTGAGTATTTTCTTGATTTCCTCAAGTTCCGTCTCTGTTCTTCTGATAGCCTTGATCTTCCTAGAAGTTCGTTTCCAGTTAATCCTTACTGCTCTGATCTTCTAGGCCTACCAACCATTCATAAAATTCCTGGGCCTTTTCCACGGAGTCTATTTTGATTTTCTTCTCATCCCACGAAACTAACATCCCCTCTGGGATTTGCCATTTAAATACAATTCTTTTCTGATTTAGGTAAGCTGCTAAGAATTTATAATCTCGTCTTTGTTCTCTTACTCTTCTTGGTATTTGTTTGAGAACCAAGACTTCTTTGCCTTTATATGTGATTGATTCATCTCTTGACATCCTATATATGATGTCCCGGACACTCCTTCTTGCAAATAGTATATGGACTTCTCTTGGGTATTTGTGACGTCTCTCATAATTAGTGCTAACCCTGTAAACTTCATCAAACTCCCTCAAGATGTCATCTTTATCCTTTTCCAATAGTCCCGCCAATATTCCTGTCATTAGTTGTTCGAGGTCTTCTTCTTTTGATTCCACTATATTCTGGAATCTCAAGTATGTAGCAGCCTTATCCATCTCTAGGTAGACCAGTGAGTCCTCCATTTCTTTACTCACATTCTTTAATTCTTCATCTACCCTTTCTAGTTTCCTTTCAGTTCGTTCTGTCCTTTTCTCTACCTCTTTTATTGTTGCTTCATTTTTCTCCAAGGCCTGCTGTAATAGTCCAACTTTGTCCTCCACTTTGGAGATATCCGCTTTCATTTCTGCTTTTAGTTTCCCCATCTCCTCTTTTAATTCATTTATATCTGCTCTTGTCTCATTATGGTTTTTCATCATTGTTTCTTGCAGCTTCATCATCGATTCCTGTAAAGTAAGCAGGATTGATTGGATGTTGGCTTTCGAGATGTTAGCTTGTTTCTCCACTGGTAATGTTTCTTCAATGGTTTTTTGTGCCATGGTCGAAGCTGTTGCCGACGTGGTTGTTAACATCAGGGTGATCTTTCTTCCAGTTTTCAGAGTTGTAGTTGTTGTGGAAGTCATTTCTTTTCAGATTTGTTTCTGTTGTTGTAATATATTCATTATGTTATCCCAAATTAACAGTTATAGAATCTCTATATTAGGATTGACCGGAATCTAATTACTTAATCTATCTGCTGGATATCTGTACTCTTTGCCAATTTACTGGAGTATAGGTTCTTGTAGATAAAAATATTATCACCGTATTATTTTAAATCCAAATTCTAAATCACATATATAATTTTGTAAGGTCTCAATGCTCAGGCTCTATACATAACTTCCGCGTAATAGAAAAAATATCTAAATATTATACCCAAATCCAACTATATTTAAATATTATAAATATATGTATTATATAACCTTATTTGAATATTCTTAAACACAAACAGTATTACATTCATCCCCAAGTGGATTAATTAAATATTTAGAGTGATCGCACAATGAATTGTAATATTAATATACTGTATAAAATCCTTTATAGTTATTCATTAAATAATACTTAATGTTTTTACTATTTTTCCTATATATCTAATCAGAGTATAACTATTGCTATTATTAATAAATCAATTAGATCAGTTAATTCAATTATTTAACAATCAATTACAACAATCAATTTTCCTTTCCCCAGGTTTTATGAACATTATAAAGAGAGATTGAAGGAGGAGAGATAGTTCATCATAGCACCAGAGGGTGGGGGAGTAAAGAAAAATGAGCAGGTGTATATAGGAAAAAGGGAGTAAAGAAGGGGAAAAAGGAGTTTTAAAGTAAGTTTTTAGCTTTCCGTCTCTAAGTTTTAAGAGCTTACACTCCAAACACAGCGGAAGTAGGGAGGTAAGAAATGCTGAGTAGTGACTGTAATTACACGGTATCTCCACACATTCAGAAGCTTCCACTTTTCCTTTTCATCTTAGCGTTCCTAAGTTCAATTTTTCTGATTTTCTTCAGATGGAACCACCTCCTCAGTTGAATCAGTATACTCTCTGAAGGGCAGCTAAGTGGTTTACATCAGTTATATTGTTACAATAACTTCAGGATTTCTAAATATTGCCTGTGGTGCCACACTGTCTTTATTCTGCCGTCTCCGATCTTCTTCCTGTCTCCGATTTAATAAAGTCTTTCAGAGGAAAAATCGAATGAAATAGTCCAAATCCCGCACACCTTCCAGTCACCTTCCAGCCGCTAGATTCCCTTCTATTAATATCGGTGTGGTATATCTCCCGACCTCATAAGCTTCCCTTTTTACTCGTTATTGTCCTCTATCTTTCTTCTGTCTGCCAAGCCCCTTCACTTGCCTCTCATCCGCTTTTTGGCTGCTTCCTTTTAGGGCTCCAGACAGACACTTGTAGCAGCCTTATAAAAGTCTATAGCATTCCAATCATCCTCTCCGCCGCTAATTTTCTCTGCCACACTCTTCACCAATGATCCCACAAACTGTCACTCGCTTCTTTACATCGGTGGCAGTCCGGACTTTGGAGCCGCCATTGATAGACGGCTGTTTCTTGCTTGTTGGGCTCTGGAGGGCTCCTCTTCGCTGCAGGGGGGTTGCCTTCCCCACACTGCAGCTCAAGTCTCCCCCACACTGGCACGGATCTCTCCGGGACTCGTGCACCCTCAAAGGATCGCACCAACCGCAAGAAGAGGTTAACTGAAACCACGGGCAGGCTTCTGCAACTCTGCTCATTCTTGCCTTACCACCGGAAGTCATGTTACACATTCTAATAGCGACCAGAATAGCTTATGAGCAAATGTGGAAGGGGCCCAAGGTTCCAACGGAAGAATTAGTAGTCTTACAAAAAATAGATTGCAGAGAAATGGATATGCTCACACTAAAAATGAAGGAAAAAGAAGAATCTGATTATTACTCAATTTGGCATAGATGGTATGAATGGTTAGAAAATAGAGATAAGGATTGAAAAAGGAAGATTATATAGGAGAACTCCTAAGAGAGTAATACATAGACATGTAGATATGTAAAATAGATGAAGTTAGATATTAATAACAAATATAAGTAAAGATAATTATTGGTGATATGTACAAATAGATTATAGAAATATAAGACAATATTATATGTTGATGCAAAATGTTGTTGAAAATGTAATTATGATTTGTACTGGTGGAAAACAAAAAAAATCATTATTAAAAAAAATAACGCAACACACAGCCATTAATGTCTAAACTGCTGGCAACAAAAGTGAGTACACCCCTAAGTGATAATGTCCAAATGGGACCCAAGTAGCTGTTTTCCCTCCCTGGTGTCATGTGACTCGTTAGTGTTACAAGGTCTCAAGTGTGAAGGTGGAGCAGGTGTGTTAAATTTGGTGTTAGCACTCTCTCATACTGGTCACTGAAAGTTCACCATGGCACCTCATGGCAATGAACTCTCTGAGGATCTGAAAAAACGAATTGTTGCTCTACATAAAGCTGGCCTAGGCTATACAAAGATTGCCAAGACAGTGCTGAAGAGTGCTTCAGTGAAGAAGAGTGCTGCCAGCATTGCTGCAGAGGTTGAAGGGGTGGGGGGTCAGCCTGTCAGTGCTTAGACCATACGTCACACACTGCATCAAACTGGTCTGCAGGGCTGTCATCCCAGAAGAAAGCCTCTTCTAAAGATGATGCATAAGAAAGCCCGCAAAGAGTTTGCTGCAGACAAGCAGACTTAGGACATGGATGCACTGGGGAGCTACAGTTCATTGAGGGAACCATGAATGCCAAACTGTACTATGACATATTGAAGCAGAGCATGAACCACTCCCTTCGGAGACTGGGCCACAGGCCAGTATTCCAACATGATAACGACCCCAAACACACCTCCAAAATGACCACTGCCTTGCTAAAGAAGCTGAGGGTAAAGGTGATGGACTGGCCAAGCATGTCTCCAGACCTAAACCCTTTTGAGCATCTGTGGGGCATCCTGAACGAGAAGGTGGAGGTGTGCATGGTCTCTAACATCCACCAACTCTGTGATGTCATCATGGAGGAGTGGAAGAGGACTCAAGTGGCAACCTGTGAAGCTCTGGTGAACTCTATGCCCAAGAGGGTAAAGGCAGTGCTGGAAAATAGTGGTGGCCACACAAAATATTGACGCTTTGGGCCCCATTTGGACATTATCATTTAGGGGTGTACTCACTTTTGTTGCCAGCAGTTTAGACTTTTATGGCTGTGTGTTGCATTATTTTGAGGGGACAGCACATTTACACTGTTATACAAGCTGTATACTCACTACTTTACATTGTAGCCAAGTGTCGTTTCTTCAGTGTTGTCACATGAAAAGATATACTTAAATGTTATGTCTCACCTGTATCCACAGGTGAGAATACAAAGTTCCAGAGTTCAAAATATTCAAACAAGAACAAAACCAGACTCAAAAGAGTTAACAGTACTGTTTTCCAGTCCTTGGCAGTCTTCCCGGAATCTGTCTGGCAATTCAGAATTGTTCATAAATCACAACGGTCACTTCAAATGTATCCTTTCGAATCCACAAAGCACTTTGCTCCAAGCAAAGATTGAGAGTCAACACGCCTCCTTAAATCCCCTGGATGGGCGTGTCAATCTCTCTAATCAATGTCTGGCTTGACGCCTCCTTTCAGATTGTGATTGACGTTTCAATCTTTTCCTAGTTCTAGCATCAAACCAACATCCGTCAGTGTCCTCCTCGCTAGAAACCTCTGGCTCATTTTGTGGATCAGCTGTTTTCATGAACGAAGTCGAAGGTTCTGGAGAGGATTGTCTCTCCGACAATCTCTCATCCTCCTGGCTCACATCTGTGTCCTCTGATAATTCAGACTTCACATTCACAGCAGGCCCAAACCTTCCATCTTCATAGGTATCAGAGTCAAAACTCCCAGCAGGGTCAATCCTTCCAATCACAACACTTAAATATTTAAAAAATGTGAGGGGGTGTAGTCACTTCTGTGATATACTGTACATTCCATGGAAAAAAACTCTCGGGGATCCTTCCCTGGGCATGTTGCCCATCTTTTCACTGGAAGTGATGTTTTTTGAGGTAACTGATTCAGTTGAATACATCTTTGATCATGCCAACTTCACTTTTTGCTATAAAATTGAATCAAGTTTTGAGAATGTAGTCACCCTGTTTCAAATTCATAATCTAAACATTTCTAGTAAATCTGTAAAAGACAAATCTCTTGGACAAAATATTCACAACCAGCAACTCATACACAGTTAAAGCCTGATCTTTTTAGAAGTCATGTAAATGCTTTCAATAGTGCACCTCTTTTTGGAACTGTGAATCTCTTCATCTCTGCCATGGAGGAAAGCCTACAGAAATGTTCTTTGGCAACTTGATTCTGGTCTATCAACTTTATTATTATGATAATCACTTTTTGACTATTCCCACAAATAGTTTAGAGAAGGGAAAGCCATAAATAAATCATTGTACTTAGCACTGAGAAAAAAGCCTGATGTTGAATTAAGGACAGTTTGTTAACAGGACTGTGATCTTGAACCATTGGTTCCTAATCCAGACAAAATTAACTTTAGCTAAATCTCAAGGATATCAATCCTGTTTATGCCACAAAGTCCTTCTCTATTATTTCTCCCTCCCCTTTGTAACTCGGTAGTCATGAATTAAACCCATCAATTTGGAAGAAGGTTCTGGGAAAACCAGTAAGATTTGCTTCCAGCAAGTTTCAGTATGGAGTGGCAGTTGTGTGAAGAGTGGCAATCAGAAAACAATCAATCTGGAACCCAACTTGTTGAGAAAGTGGTGGGGTGTGGAATCCCACTTCAGTCTTTAGAAAAGTAGGGTTGGGACACCATCAACTACTCTGGGGGTGTGCATGGGGGGGGCAGGGAGTGAAGAATGAGTAGCACCTGCTGAGCTTAATTTGAGACAGAGAATCTGAGATTGAAGTGGGAGAGGGCATACACGAGGATGACCTGAATTTTTGAAGTCCTCTGTCTTCACTTCCAGTTGGTATGGCCTGAGAGTTGGGCAGCAAGCCCTCTTTCTCCCTCTTCTTCTGTTTCATCCTGCAGTTCTTGAATCACATCTTTTTTTTTAATTCAAGTTTTTATTTTATAGCATATAAAAATTCCAATTTCAATTGAACACTGTGTTGTCTGGGTACAAATAGTTTTAGGAAATAATAATCAAAATGTTTACATTACATTGATATTAATTATAGTAGTGTTAGTAATAATAGCAATATTGTTTGCCTAACCAATTCAACATATCTTTGTTATATCACTGACCCTTTCCATATATTTTCCCATTTTAGCTTCTGTTTTTTTCAGCTAGCCATTGATAAAATAAGTCCCAAGTCAGAAAGTATTCAATTTCATCTTTTCCTTGATTATAAGTGTTAGTCTATCCATTTCTGCACATTCTAATATTTTTTTTAATCACATTTTCATCCATTGGAATCTCTTCACTTTTCCTTTGTTGCTCAAATACAATTCTGGCTGCAGTCAATACATGTAAAATCAAATATGCATTCCCTTTATTATATTTATCTGGTAAAATGCCCAATAAAAATATTTCTAGTTTCAAATCAATATGCTGTTTTAACATTTTCTCCAGCCATGTATGGATTTTTGTCCAATATTTTTTCACTTTTTGACATGTCCACCACATATGATAATATGAACCAGGTGTCTCATGGCATTTCCAACTTTTTGCAGACTTGTCCTTAACCATCTTTGCTACTCTTGAAGGTGGAAAATGCCATCTATAAAACATTTATAAAGATTTTCTTTGTACACAGTACACATTGTTAATCTATAGTTTCTATCCCATAGTTTCTGCCATTTATCTAACTCAATCAGATAACCAAAAATTTTAACCCATGCTATCATTGTCTCTTTTACTTGTTCATCTTCCATCTTTATACTTAGTAAATAGCTATATATTTTATTAATTTTTCATCCGTTCCTGTTAACAACTGACAAATTTCTGTTAGTTCTTTATAGAAACCATACATTTTGACATCCTTCTTATATCTAGATTGTATCTGAAGATAATGACCACCGTGTTATATCAATCCCTTGATCACTCAGTTCCTGTTTGGTTTTAAGTTCCCCCTTTTCATTCAAAATATCTTGATATCTGGTAATATTCTCCATATCAATAACAGTTGGGTAAATCAATGCCTCCATTGTGGAGACCCAGACCAGTATTTTCAAATAGTGTTGTTCTTTAATTTTCTCCCATATTGATAATAGTGCATTCCTAATATAATGTCTTTGGAAATAGCTATGTATTTTATTTTTTCCATACCATAAAAAAGCATGCCAACCCAGTTGGAGATCATGTCCCTCCAAGGTCAACAGTCTTTTATTCCTCAAGCCAATCCATTCTTTCACCCAAGTAAGTATTGAAGCCTGGTAGTACCATTCCCAATCTGGTAGCCCAAGACCACCTCTATTTTTAGAATCTTGCTGTCAGCATTCCAATTAAACTCTCCATTCGATTCAAAACTCCAAGACAAAGTCCATCAAAGTAACAATTTATTAAAGAAGTCATGTTAGCACATCTGGGGAAAACCTGAATCAGAATTCCTGTGTTTTCCCCCTTCCACACTAAAACTCACACCCTGCCCCCAATTTACGACTCCCCAGTCACAATCGCCAATCCACATCATTTCTGAACTCCCACCAATTCCAGTCACTCCCCTCCAAACTCCAGCAACTTGTCCTTGATCTCTGACAAAAGAATGTTATTGTGGCTATACTCCCTTCAACGCTCTCCCATTTCCACAGCTTACCCATCCCCTGCTGTGGCAGCCCTGAATCTGAATCAAGATGGATCTGGGGCTGACAGGCTGCCACCCCTCAAGTATTGATAAGGTCCTGAAGTGAGACAAGTGACAGGAGGTTAGGAATTGAAATGAACTAACCACCTCCCCCACCCCAGGGGGCAGGGGTGGGATTCTACCCATTCTGACTGGTTCTATAGAACCCCTTGTTAACTTTCAAAGCAGTTCAGAGAACTGGTAGTTAGAAGAAATACCCTTCTGTTTTTTTCCACCCTTATTACATTCTTGGCAGTATGCCTAGACTTACTGTCTCAGAAGGAGGTTGTTTTTCTTTCCTGGTACTTTCTTAAAGGGGAAGGGTTGTTTTAAGCTTTTTACTCTTCTGTTGGGAGGAAATACTCCCCTGGAAATACTTCCAGCCAGCATGCAATGATCAGCACTTTAAGGAAATAATTGAATAAGGAAGCAGAGCTGCGGAAAGAAGCTTTTTAATGACAAGGAACCAAGATGAGTGACATTCAGCAAGGTTTCTTGGCTAGCTAGAAAGATTGACATTCAAACATGAGTTTACATACCCTTTCTGAGTTTTGGTCTAAAACTGGTTTTTAACAGATAACAGATAATCAGAGATGGAAGGGACCTTGTAGGTCATCTAGTCCAACCCCCTGCCCCAGCAGGAGACCCTACACCATTTCTGACAAATGGCAGTCCAATCTCTTCTTGAAAGTCTCAAGTGATGGCGCTCCCACAACTTCCGAGGGCAAGCTGTTCCATTGGTTGACTGTTCTCACTGTCAGAAAGTTTCTCCTTATTTCCAGGTTAAATCTCTCCTTGTTCAGTTTCCATCCATTATTTCTTGTCTGGCCTACAGGCGCTTTAGAAAATAGCTTGACCCCTTCCTCTTTGTGGCAGCCCCTCAAATATTGGAAAACTGCTATCATGTCTCCCCTGGTCCTTCTCTTCACTAGACTAGCCAAGCCCAGTTTCTGCAACCGTTCATTGCATGTTTTAGCCTCCAGTCCCCTAATCATCCTGGTTGCTCTTCTCTGTACTTTTTCTAGTAGTCTCAAACATCTTTTTTTATAGTGAGGTGACCAAAACTGGATGCAGTACTCTAGGTGTGGTCTTACTAAGGCTTTATAGAGTGGTATTAGTACCTCACTTGAACTAGATTGTATCCCTCTGTTAATGCAATTTAGGATTGCATTAGCTTTTTTGGCTGCTGCTGCACACTGCTGGCTCATATTCAGGGGGTGGGATTCTACCCGTTCGCACCACTTCTATAGAACTGGTTGTTAACGTTCCCCTTAGTTCCGAGAACCGGTAAAATAGCCCCCTGGCTGGACCCGCCCCTCTCTGCCCGCTTCTTCTCTCGCTTCTCCGCTGCCTGCCCGTCAGTCCTTATCACGCATTCATGACATTGCCCGTGTGTGCAACACTGCTGCCTGCTCTTGCATGCCTGCCAGGCCAGCCATTGCTGCTTGCCTTCCGCTGCGGTCCTGCCTTTATTGATCTCCCTGGGTGAGTGAGGCTCTGCAAGCCCCGGTCGCCTTCCCCCACCACCACTTGCCTTTTGCTGCTGCCGCCGGCAGTCACCTCCCCCCGCCACTTGCCTTCCGCTGAAAACATGGAGAGGCTTGTATAGGATCCGGCCAGGTCAGCGGCTGCTTCTCTCAGCTGTTGCTGCACAGCGGAAAGCTTCCAAGTCCACCCCCTTCCCATTAGAAACGGATCCTGGACAAGCAGAGCAGCAAAAGCAAGTTGAATCCTCCTCCTCTCTGCTGCCCGGGAGCAGTTTCTGATGGGGGGTGGATTCAGAATCTTTCCACTGTTTTTGGAAAATTTTGCTCTCCCAAAACACCGCTTTAAGCGTGACGGGACCTTGTAGTCCCGTTGCAAAGTCCCGTCACGCCTGCCTCTTTAAGCATGCTGCTTTAAATCTTGCCTGCAGCTAAAGCATCTCCCAGTGGAGCGGTGACGGCTGGGGTGGGGGGTGCTCAAGGTTCCGTTGCAGTTGCACGCCACCCCTCCTCCCCCCTTTCTTCCTTTTCCCCGCCACCCGCTGCTGACTGGAGCTGTTCACCCCAAACCAGGTGTGTGTGTGTTTGTGTGTGAGTGAGAGAGGAAGGGGAGGGGGGGAAGAGAGGAGGGAGAGAGAGAAACAGAAAGAGGGCGGGGGGAGAGAAAGAGAGGGGGGAGAGAGAGGGAAAGAGAAAAAGAGAGGGAAAGAGAGAATCTGGCTGCCCCCAGAGTGACAGAGATGGAGGAATAATGGGGTCATACAGAAAGTCAGCATACAGGCATCCGATCCTGGTTGCATTAGGAACCTTTTGTTTACAATATCTGTAAATTTGGAATTTTCCCTTCTGTGCTAGAAATTCATTTTTGTTAAGAGCATGGGATGTTTGAGTGTTACATTTCTTTTGTGTGCATTCATGGAAGTTGTTAACTTTGATTTGTCAGTCTTGGGTTGCCTGATTATTACCTTCAGGTGAATTCTTGAGGTTAAATAGAGTCTAAGCAAATAAAGTTTCTCCATTCACAATTTCTAACGTCTGGTTTTTGAAGAAAGGATCATTTCTAAAGATGTTATTATTCTTGTAAAGTTTGTTTTGTTTGTGTAAGTTCTCTGCAACAATGCCACATACAGAGACAGGTTTGAAGGCTGTAAAGTCTCCAGTCTCTTTTACATCTACATAACTGCAACTGTTGTTCTTGGTTCTGATCTGGTTCAATAGCTTGTGATCCAATGTAAGAAGGATGTTGAGGAACAAAGAGTGAAAGGATGCAGAAGTATTCATCCAGAATTGAAGTTTGGGCTCCTGGGGAGAAGGAGCATCTTTGGGACTGAAACTCATGTACTGTAGATACAATAAGAAGCATCAGTTGGGTCTAGGAAGGGTCACCAATCTGAAACGTTAAAGGCTGCATGATTCTGCAGCCCTCAGTAGGGTGGTTTCTTTCTTTCTTTCTTTCTTTCTTTCTTTCTTTCTTTCTTTCTTTCTTTCTTTCTTTCTTTCTTTCTTTCTTTCTTTCTTTCTCTCGCCTGCCTGCCTGCCTGCCTGCCTGCCTGCCTGCCTGCTTGCCTGCCTGCCCGCCCGCCCACCTGCCTGCCTGCCTGCTATTGCCTTTCTTCTGGGCTGTTCTTATTCTATGATACTGTAGAATGGGGGTTGCTCTGTGCATCCTCTTGTTTCTAAGCTGCCTCATTTGTTTCTGTTGATTGCATGTATTTTTTTTTGAAGACTCTGCACAAAGATTAAAAAGCACAGTCCCTGCCTGCAGGCTTATTCTCTGAGAGGCAGAGTACAATAGAACAGGGCCAAACCCCTGTGTGTGTGTGTGTGTTTCAGGTGAGCTTCCTAGCTTTAGAAGGAGAGCTGGAAGGAGGAAGGGACAGAGAGAGAGAGAGAGAAAGAGGGAGAGGGGGGGGAGAGAGAAAGGGGGATACAGAAAGAGAGAGAAAGAGAGGGAAAGAGAGAGGGGAGAAAGAGAGAAAGTGGGAAAGAAAGAGAGAAGGAAGATACAAGAAAGAAAAGAAAGAAAAGGGAAAGAAAGAAAAAGGGAGAGAGAAAGGAAGTGAAAGGAAGAAAGGGGGATGGAAGGAAGAGGCAGAAAGAAAAGGGAAAGAAAAAGAAAGAAGGAAGGAAGGAAGGAAAAGAAAGAAAGAAAGAAAAAGAAAGAAAGAAAGAAAGAAAGAAAGAAAGAAGGAAGAGGGAGGGAGGAGAAAGTAAATGAGATATATGGATGGATAGATAAATACATGGAAGGATGGAGGGAGGGAGAGAGAAAAACAGGAGAGGAAGGAAGGACATAAACCCTGGCTTCAGAAGACTTTGAACCAGCACAGCAATCTAGGGCTGGCCTGCAAGGGATCTCTGAGGTCATCTAGTCCAACCCCTGCTCCAGCAGGAGATCCTTACAGAATCAAAGAATAGCAGGGTTAGAAGGGTATGTGTGTGTGTTTGTGTATGTGTATGTGTGTGCGCGTGTGGCTGTCAAAACCCCAAAAACAGGCCAGGTAGCGCTCTGGAGGTCAGTCGTAAATTAGAACACTTGCTAAGCAACTGGCCACTAAGTGAGGACCTGGTCATTAAGCAAGGACCGCTTAAATTTGGTTTGCCATTCACATGGCCCCCTGCCCAGGCCTTGCCTGGGCCTCCCCAGGCCTTGGAAACTGGCAAAAAGCACTTGCTAAGCAACTGGCCACTAAGCGAGGACCTGGTCATTAAGCGAGGACCACTTAAATTTGGGTTGCCAGTCACATGGACACACCCACCCCAGTCACATGACCATGTAGCCATGCCCACCCCAGTCACATGACCACCAAGCCACACCCACAAATTAGGCCATGCCCACAGAACCGGTTGTTAAGAAATTTGAATCCTACCCCTGCTGATATTTAGCTGGTTGTCCACTAAGACTCCAAGATCCCTCTCACAGTTACTGCTATTGAGCCTGGTTTCATTCAGTCTATATGGATACTTTTGGTTTTTCTTGCCTAAGTGTAGGACTTTACTTTTCTCTACACTGAATTTCATTTTGTTAGATACAGCCCAGTGTTCTAGTCTGTCAAGATACAGACCAGTGTTCTAGTCTGTCAAGATCCATCTGGATCTTGAGCCTATCTTCTTGGGTGTTAGCTATTCCTGCCAGCTTAGTATCTTCTGCAAATTTGATAAGTTCCCCTTCTATTCCCTCATCTAGGTTGTTAATGAAGATATTGAAGAATACTGGGCCTAAGAGAGAACCTTGTGCCACCCCAGATTGGTTTGGCATGATCTGTTCTTAATAAACCCTTGCTGACTGCTAGTTATTACTTTACTTGTTTCTAGATGTTGGCAGATCTGTTTTTTTATGATCTTTTCCAGTATCTTCCCGGGTATTGATGTTTGGCTGATTGGTCTATAGTTTCCTGGGTCTGTTTTTTTCCCTTTTTTGAAGATGGGAACCACATCTGCTCTTTTCCAGTCCTCTGGTAGTTCCCCAGTGCTCCAGGAGTTTTGAAAGATATGGTGCAGTGGTTCTGAGATGACCTCTGCCAACTCCTTTAAAACTCTGGGATGTAATCCATCAGGCCCTGGTGATTTGTGTTCATCAAGATCAGACAGATGTTCCCTTACTATTTTTTTTGCTTATTTTAACTTTTATTTCTGGTCTGTCTTTTGCAGTTATGTTTTTGGTGGGTTGAGCTATAGTTTCTTTTTGCGTGAAGACCGATGCAAAGAATGAGTTAAGCAGTTCTGCTTTCTCTCTGTTGCCTGTTACTTCCTTGTCGTCTTCTCTCTTTAGTGGACGGATTGTTTCCTTTATTTTTTTCTTGTTATTTATGTGTTGGAAGAAACTTCTTTTATTATCTGTTACTTTTGTTGCAAGTCTTTGTTCCTTCTGAGCCTTTGCTTTCCTGACTTCATCTTTGCAGATTCTGGCTATCTGCTGATATTCTGCCTTAGTTGTACAAGTGAAACTCAAAAAAATAGAATATGTGCAAAACTACTATATGAGATACTCATTACATGCAAAGCAAGATAGTTCAAGCTGTGATGTGTCATAATTGAGATGATTATGGCTTACAGCTCATGAAAACCCCAAATCCACAATCTCAGAAAATTAGAATATTGTGAAAAGGTTCAATATTCTAGGCTCAAAGTGTCCCACTCTAATCAGCTAATTAAGCCATAACACCTGCAAAGGGTTCCTGAGCCTTTAAATGGCCTCTCAGTCTGGTTCAGTAGGAATCACAATCATGGGAAAGACTGCTGACCTGACAGTTGTGCAGAAAACCATCATTGACACTCTCCATAAGGAGGGAAAGCCTCAAAAGGTTATGTGGAAGGGAACAGTGTGGAAGAAAAAGGTGCACAAGCAACAGGGATGACCTCAGCCTGGAGAGGATTGTCAGGAAAAGGCCATTCAAAAGTGTTGGGGACTTTCACAAGGAGTGGACTGAGGCTGGAGTCAGTACATCGAGCCACCACACACAGACGGATCCTGGACATGGGCTTCAAATGTCGTATTCCTCTTATCAAGCCGCTCCTGAACAACAAACAACGTCAGGCTAAAGAAAAACAGAACTGGTCTGTTGCTAAGTGGTCCAAAGTCCTCTTTTCTGATGAGAGCAACTTTTGCATCTCATTTGGAAACCAGGGACCCAGAGTCTGGAGGAAGAATGGAGAGGCACACACTACAAGATGCTTGAAGTCCAGTGTGAAGGTTCCACAGTCTGTGTTGATTTGGGGAGCCATGTCATCTGCTGGTGTTGGTCCACTATGCTTCATTAAGTCCAGGGTCAACTCAGCTGTCTACCAGGAGATTTTGGAGCACTTCATGCTTCCTTCCACAGACAAGCTTTATGGGGATGCTGACTTCATTTTCCAGCAGGACTTGGAACCTGCCCGCACTGCCAAAAGCACCAAACCCTGGTTCAATGACCGTGGGATTACTGTGCTTGATTGGCCAGCAAACTCATTTGACCTGAATCCCATAGAGAATCTATGGGGCATTGCCAAGAGAAAGATGAGAGACATGAGACTGAGCAATGCAGAAGAGCTGAAGGCCGCTATTAAAGCATTCTGGACTTCCATAACACCTCAGCAGTGCCACAGGCTGATCGCTTCCATGCCATGCCGCATTGAGGCAGTAATTGCTGCAAAAGGGGCCCAAACCAAGAACTGAGTACATATGCGTGCTTATACTTTTCAGACGTCCGATATTGTTCTATGTACAATCCTTGTTTTATTGATTGCATGTAATGTACTAATTTTCTGAGATTGTGGATTTGGGGTTTTCATGAGCTGTAATCCATAATCATCACAATTATGACAAATCACGGCTTGAACTATCTTGCTTTGCATGTAATGAGTCTATCTCATATATTAGTTTCACCTTTTAAGTTGCATTACTGAAATAAATGAACTTTTGCACAATATTCTAATTTTTCAAGTTTCACCTGTATGTCCATCTTTCCATTTTTTGTACTTGTCCTTTTTTTCTTTCAATTTGCCAGAGAGATCTTTGTGCAGCCACGCTGGTTTCTTCTTGGATTTCTTGTTTTTCTTTCTCGGTAGTATTGTGCTGGTCTGGTCTTTTGTGATCGTACTTTTCAGAGTTTCCCAAGATTCTTGAGTTGTTTTCCCCTTTAGGATTTTCATCCATGGAATCTTTCCCAAGTTCTCTCTGAGTTTATTGAAATCAGCTCTTTTAAAATCCAAGACTCTGGTGCCATTATGTTCTATTGCTTGTGTTTCTGTTATGTTGAATTCTAGTATGACATGGTCACTCTCACCCAAGGTTCCTGCAGTTTCAACTCCCTCTATCACTTCTTCTCTGTTTGTAAGAATTAAGTCCAGTATGGCTGTCCCTCTAGTTCCATCCTCTACCTTTTGGACAACAAAGTTGTCAGCTAGTTTGGTTAGGAACTTATTTGATTTCTCACTTGGTGCAGAATTGGTTTTCCAATTGATATCAGGGTAATTGAAGTCCCCCATTACTACTGTAGTGTGTTTCCTGCATATGTTTGTTAGTTGGTTGGCAAAAAGGACATCTATTTTTTCTGCTTGATTGGGTGGCCTATAATATACACCTATGGCCATGTCATTCTTTTTTTCTTTTATATTGACCCATATGCATTCTAGGAGGTTTTCATCTTTGGTTTCATGCATTTCTGTAGCAATATAGTGGCCCTTTACATACAGTGCAACTCCACCTCCTCTTTTATGGGGTCTGGGTTTTTTGAATAGTTTGTATCCTTCTACCAGTATGTTCCAATCATGGGTTTTATCCCATCAAGTTTCTGTTATTCCAACTATATCATATCTACCTTCATGTATTCGTAGTTTGAGTTCACCCTGTTTGTTCCCCAGACTTTGTGCATTTGTATATAGGCACTTGAGATCTTTATGTCTGACGCTGTGTTTACTGTCTACATAACCTGTGTTGTGCCTGCCTGCCCCTACTTTCTTGCCACCTGTTTGATTCATGCATATGGTATGGCACTCACTATTAAATGCTTGGTTTTGCTTGACAGCAAGGTTGATAATCTTACCTGCACAAACATCTATGTTACATGCACTGGTATCCTTATTAATTTTAGGTTGCTGGGGACAGAAATGTTCTGTATCCATTAATTCTCTGTTCCCGCTGTTCAGTTTAAATGTTTATCGAGAAAATCTGTGAATTTAATGCCAAGTAGCTCAGTCCCTTTCTTTGATGGAAGCAAACCATCTCTTTTGTACAGTTTTTCATTGGACCAGCTGCAAACATCATGACAAATAAAACCAAAGCCTTCCCTTTTACACCACTCCTTTAGCCAAACATTAAACTCCGCTACACCCTGGCCTTTCCCTTTTTGTTCCTTGTACACTGGTATAACCTCTGAAAAGATAAGCCTACAGCCCATACTACTAAGTTTGTACCCCAAGCTCTGGAAGTCTTTCTGCACAGAAAGTACATCCTTCTGGGAAAGATCATCGTTTTTTGTGAAGTTTAATTCTGTCCTTGGTGACGTTTAATCTTGTGTTTATTGATGGGATAATTTTCCCTATTCAGCTTTGTTTGGAAGGGAAAATATTAGTCTCTATTCCTGGAAAGAAACTGGGTTGAGAAATCTGGCTAGTTCCTGTGTCTATTTGTTCTGGTAATTAGTTTAACATGCAACAGCTACTGTTGTGATTTAATTATTTCTATTGTTTGAATTTTTTCCTGCCTCGTGGTTTCTTTTTCTATCTGGGGAGGGGGGTCTTCCTTCACTGCTTTAGTAGTATATGGCACTGTCCTTTTGGGGTGTACTTCCAAGAGGCAGGATGCAACCTTGGCACTGATTTTTTTACTGCCTTTCTGAGGGGCATGTGACCTTTCCTTAAATCTGGATGATTTCCTTAGGATATCTTGTGAGGTGAGTGAGACCAGCTGGTATCTTTAAGGGGTACAAATGGATCTAAGGATTGCTTTTCCTGGGTGTGCTCTTTCTGGAGAGCTTAAATGACCGCTCTGCTAAAGGGTTTCACTTTATGAGCAAGAGTTGGCTTCTGATAGTTATCATTGCATTTTAACTATTTTAATTCCTCAAGGTGCTCTGGCACCCTGCCTGATTTGTAACTCTTGTTACGCTTGTACTACTGTGGACTGCATTGTTGTAGGCTAAAGGTAGTAGATTGGGCCAATTTTCTTGCTGGTAGTTGACATAGTATCTCAAGTATTGCTCCACCATGGCGTTTGTCCATTCCGCAACTCCATTCTTGCTTGGATGAAAAGCAGAGTTCAGCCCCTGAGAGGACCCAACAGATCGCAGGAATTCCCTCCAGAACTTCATGGTAAATTGGACTCCCTGATCAGAAATAATCCACCGCGGCACTCAGCTCAGTTGGTGGTAAGGCTATCTCAGTGAATGCTGGAATGAACTGCTGTTAGAAGTTTGCAAACCCCAGGAAACTTTGGAGTCGTTTCCTGGTATGGGGAGGCTGTGTCAGGTTCCGCTATTCTCACAGGTAAATAAAAGACAAAAACAAACTGTTATGATATGTACAGAATAACCTTTGAGTAACAAGGATATGCACATGGAAACGTTTATGAGAGTAGTTATGAATAATTATTCAGCCACACACAGATACATTAAATTGAGTTAAAGTTTACTTTAAGAAATGGCACAGTCCAATAAACGGTCCAGGTCATATACGTTTTACAGTCCAAAGAATATCCAATTACAAAGCCTTCTTACCGGTTGCCTTTGTCATTTACAGTAAACAAAAATATCAAAGTATAAGCACAGCATAAACACAACAGAGAACCTTAGATAGCAACAGAATGTCAGAGAGACAGAATGTCAGAGAGACAGAATGTCAGAGAGCAAGCTATGATCCCTAGCTCCCTCTTATGGTAATTTGCAATATAATCAACCAATCGGAATATAGTATAAATCAATACAGTGATTTTGTCTTAAAGTTACAAACATACATTGTTAGTTTATATATTGCCAACCCAACTAATTGGTGGACAGATTCCTTACACAAACCTTCTTCCAATGTAATTTTATCTCTGGGTGAAAACATGGCATGAACTGACTTGCAACAAACTGCTTTTTGTCAGAGCTGCCTATTGAGTGATCCTCACTACCAATATAGCCACACAACACCACCGCCTCCACCACACCCTATAATCTTCATTCTTCATACAAGGAGAACACCGCTTCCCAGCTGATTTGAAATGAGTGCATCTCAGCTGTTTTTTTTGCATGCGCAGCACCTTCCCCAGTCTCCATTGTCCATTACGCTGCATAGGTGGCTGCTGCGCAAGCGCAGGTCATTCCCCCTTCGCTGATCTTCGTCGTGAGGACCCAAGCGACCATCCACCCCCCAGAATGGCAGTCCCGGCTCTAATAGGGCTGACATGCAGCCCCTCTACCATAGGGACGGGAGCTGGAAAATAAAGGACATGGTTCGTTCACTGTCCCCCCCACCTCCCCGAGTCCCATCCTGTACATAGGAACCCCCTGGTTTTGTGGGATTCTGGTGATGGAATTTGGCTATATGTTTTGGAGCATTCATATTATTGCCATGCACCCATGAGGCCTCTGCTAATGGATATTCGTTCCACAACACCAGGTATTCCAATTGTTTCCTACCTATCTGGGAATCTAAAACCCTTTGGACCTCAAAATGCCTCGTCCCCCCCGACCATTATTGGAGGTGACTTCGGTGGATCAGGACCCCTAATAGCTGCTGTCCGGATTGGATGTAGCAAACTACAATGGAAAACTGGGTGGGTTTTTCCTAAGAGACAGGGTAGCCTCAAGCGTACAGTAACTGGATTGATTACTTTTTCTATCATGAATGGGCCGATAAACTTGGGGCCCAATTTTCTATTTGGTATTTTAAGGTTTAAATATTTGGTCAACAGATATATGGACTGCCCTACGCTAAAGAACGGCTGAGTCCTATCCTCTTGAACCTTATACTCAGCAGCAGCCTTTTGTAATGCTTTTGTTACTGCTTCCCAAACTCACTGCATCTTTCCCATCCATTCTGTGAGGCCCTCCTCCACTGGAATGTCTCTAGGGCATTCTGGTATCTGGACAAACTCCACCCCATTAACCACATGGAATGGAGTGAAGCCCGTGCTGCTATGCACAGCGTTATTATATGCAACTTCCACATGAGATAATAAGTCCACCCAATCATTCTGCTGGAGGGTTACATAACATCGTAAATACTGTTCAACCATGGCGTTCACTTGTTTAGCAGCTCCATTTGTAGCAGGGTGATATCCCGAGAATGGCAGCCCCAGCTCTGGTAGGGCTGCCAGTCTAGCACCACTTTCACTTTGGCAGGGCCCATTTCAATTCCCTTGCTTGACATTTGGTAGCTCAGGTAGTCTACAGAAGGCTTATGGAACTCACACTTTGACAGTTTGGCATAAAGCTTAGCATCTAGGACAGGGCTCCCCAAACCTGGCAACTTTAAGACTTGATGACTATGCTGGCTGGAGAATTCTGGGAGTTGAAGTCCACAAGTCTTAAAGTTGCCAAGTTTGGAGACCTCTGATTTAGGAGTTTTTTCAGCACTTGTCACACTAGTTTAACATGTTCCTCCATGGTCTCACTGAAGAGAATGTCATTCAAATAAACTAGGACCCCCTTGTATAGGTGCTCATGTAGCACCTAGTTAATGAGTTGCATAAACACAATGGGGGCTCCCTGTAACCCAAAAGGCATGACTTTAAACTGGAAACTGACTAGCGGGCAATTGAATGCAGTCTTCCATTCGTCTCCCTCTTTTATCCACATGCGGTAATAGGCTTCTCATAGGTCTAGCTTGGTAAATACCTTGCCCTTTGCCAGATGGTTGAGCATGTCTTTCATAAGGGGGAGGGGGTAGGTATTCTGTACACAAACAGCATTTATCCTGCGAAAATCAATGCAGAGCCTCACCACCACCACCACCCCATCTTCTCTTTAAACAATATGGGGGCTGCGACCTGAGATTTTGCTGGCTGGATGAATCCCCTCGCTAAGTTGGCATCAATGTACTTCCTCAATTCATCCATTTCTTTAGGGTTCATTGAGTACATCTTTGGCTGTGGTAGTTTTGCCCCTTGCGCAGTCAGTGGGTCGGTGGGGGGGGAAGTACATTGCACTCGTCTTTGCTAAAGGCCTCTGCTAAATCTTGGTATTCTTTGGGTATACACAGGCAACCGGGCAGTTCCTCTGTCGTGTAGGCCACTCTCTCCTTCTGACTGCGATCCCTGGGTCCCAAAGGTGGCTGGCTCTCAGATTGTATGTGGGGAGACAAGGGGCCTATGCCTATCCTTAGCTTATGGTAGCCGTCTTCCCAGGTAATGGTGGGGGACCATTTATCTAGCCAAGCCAAAATGAGAATGAGGGCTTTGGTCATTTTTGGAGTGACAACAAATCATATCAGTTCCCAATGCCGCCTCATCTCCAGCCTTACAAGTTTGGTGACTAAAGTTGCTGGCTCTCCCCCAATAAGTGAACCATCTACTTGTTCAAAGCGGATGGGGCGTTTCAGAGTTATTGTTTTTATTTCTAACTTTTGCACAGTCTGGGAGCTGATTAAGCACTGGGTGCAGCAGGTGTCTATTATGGCCTCCAGTTCCCCATGGGTTCTGGTGCTGGGCACCCTTATACAAGTCTTTATGGTGAAAGGGCAGATGGCTTCACTTACCATCGGGTCCTCATCGCCACTCCCGCTGGAGTCGATCGCTTTGGGGACTGGATTTTCCCCCTCTTTGGACTGGAAGGGGGGGACCTCTACAGCTTGCCAAGCGAACCTCCCTTTGTCAGGTGGTTTTCAGAGAGTTCTCTTCAACTTGGCTGCAGCAGATGTCCTTGTCTGAGGAATAGGAGCCGGCGCGAGGCATTCCGAAGCTTGGTGACCCTGCTGGCCACACCTGAAACACTTGACCCCGGGGCTTGCTGCAGGTTTCACCTCTACTGGTAGCTTTCCGGCTGGTCTACAGCCCAGTGGCCGCTTAGGGGACTTCTCTTGCGTCGACCTCTGGTGGGGGTGAATTTCCAAGTCCATAGTCACCACCATCTTGTAACAATTCTGGATCTGGTCGGGAACCCCCCCTGTAGGTGCAAGCTTGTCTAAGGTCCTGAGGCTTCGTTAAAATAATGGACAAAGAGCCACTCAGGCCAGCCTCATAATTACTCGGCCACTCTTCTAAACTCCCACACAAACTCCTTGGGGGGTTCTACCGTGCTGCTTCAGCCTCTTGATCTCTGCTTCAGCTTTCTCTTGGTTAGCTGTGTCCTCGAATCGGGCCCTTAGCAACTAGACAAACTCGTCCATATCTTCAAGCTCAGTTTTCTCCCTTCCACACTAAAACTCACACCCTCCCCAATTTATGACTCCCCAGTCACATTTGCCAATCCACATCATTTCTGAACTCCTGCCAATTCCAGTCACTCCCCTCCAAACTCCAGCAACTTGTCCTTGATCTCTGGCAAAATAATGTTGTTGTGGCTATACTCCCTTCAACAGTCTCTCATTCCCACAGCTTGCCCATCCCCCACTGTGGCAGCCCTGAATCTGAATCAAGATGGATCTGGGGCTGACACTTGCAATATTTTCAAATATATCCTTGCTTTTTTCCCTTGCCAACCAAATTTTAATATTGTTGTCAACTCATAAAACATTTTATATACACGTTTTATAGTTGACAACAGAAAGAACGGGGGGAGGAGTTTCAAAGAGCAGGCGGCAATGTGAAACTGAAAGTACATTCCATTCATCTTTTCTTCAAAGGCTGATTAGATGAGTGAAGCTTCTGACTCACAAAAATCTAATTGGAGAGCATGATTGATAACTCTTGGCTATGGACATTTTTTGTTGGATGAAACACCCAGGGAAGGGGGGAAGCAGGATCAAGGGTGACAGTGAATTACGTATTTCAGAGTTGGCTATGCCCAGGTAAATGCTGGACGTAGAATGTTACCTTCAAATAAATCTTTTTTAGTTTTGGGAGTGTGGCTCGAGGCTCATGATTAATTTGGGGTAACTGCCAGAATCCTGATAATTGTTTTATTTAGTTCTTCAAAGTATTTTTTCCAACTTTATTGGTATTGTTAAAAACAGATCATGCCAAACCAATCTTGTTTCATTTTTCAACACAGTGACTAAATTAGTAGACCAGCAAAATACTGTGGACATAATATATTTAGATTTCAGCAAGGCATTTGACAAAGTAGACCACAACCTACTTCTTAGTAAGCTAGAAAAAAGTGGAATAGATAGCACCACCACTAGATGGATTCGCAACTGGCTGGCAAACCGTACTCAACGAGTAGTCCTTAATGGGTCTAAGTCTACATGGAGGGAAGTAAGCAGTGGGGTGCTACAAGGATCCATCTTAGGCCCAGTACTCTTCAATATCTTCATTAATGACTTAGATGAGGGAATAGAAGGGGAACTTACCAAATTTGCAGATGATACTAAGCTAGCAGGAATAGCTAACACCCAAGAAGATAGGCTCAAGATCCGGATGGATCTTGACAGACTAGAACAGTGGGCCATATCTAACAAAATGAAATTCAATGTAGAAAAAAGTAAAGTCCTACACTTAGGCAAGAAAAACCAAAAGTACACAAATAGACTGGGTGAAACCAGGCTCAATAGCAGTAACTGTGAGAGGGATCTTGGCGTCTCAGTGGACAACCAGCTAAATATGAGCCAGCAGTGTGCAGCAGCAGCCAAAAAAGCTAATGCAGTCCTAAATTGTATTAACAGAGGGATACAATCAAGATCAAGGAAGTACTAATACCACTCTATAAAGCCTTAGTAAGACCACACCTGGAGTACTGCATCCAGTTTTGGTCACCACATTATAAAAAAGATGTTGAGACTCTAGAAAAAGTACAGAGAAGAGCAACCAGGATGATTAGGGGACTGGAGGTTAAAACATGCAATGAACGGTTGCAGGAACTGGGCTTGGCTAGTCTAGTGAAGAGAAGGACCAGGGGAGACATGATAGCAGTTTTCCAATATTTGAGGGGCTGCCACAAAGAGGAAGGGGTCAAGCTAATTTCTAAAGCGCCTGTAGGCCAGACAAGGAATAATGGATGGAAACTGAACAAGGAGAGATTTAACCTGGAAATAAGGAGAAACTTTCTGACAGTGAGAACAGTCAACCAATGGAACAGCTTACCCTTGGAAGTTGTGGGAGCGCCATCACTTGAGACTTTCAAGAAGAGATTGGACTGCCATTTGTCAGAAATGGTGTAGGGTCTCCCACTTGGGCGGGGGGGGTTGGACTAGATGACCAGTGTTGAGGTAATTCCCTGTTAGGAGAATGAGTGCACACAGGGAGACGTAGTGAGAGTGATGTTGAATAACACATGACCAGCACACAGATACACTGAATAGTAAAATGTAGGTTTTACTTCCAGTAAACGGTTAAGCAAAGTCCAAGTCATACACAGTTAAAGTAGTCAGTTTTCAGTCCAGGGATAATCCAAAATCAAAGTCCAGTATCATAAACAGTTCAGTAAATAGACTCACAGCAATCCAAGAAGAACGACGATCAGTAACAGTCAATAAGGAAAAATGCAGGAACCAAAAACAGCGAACAACAGAACATCGACCAACTAGCAACTACCAACAACAGAACTAACAACCCAGGTTTCTGGCTCCATCTTATGGCCGTTTGAGGAACCACACCCAATTACAATTTTAGCATTCCCTTAAAAGAGACAGTATTAAATGTCTAACCTGGTTTATATATTTCCAACCCAACTTTTAGGTGACTATCAATTCCTAACAACCTACAAGGTCCCTTCCAACTCTGATTATCAGTTATCTGTTATCCTCCTATGTATTTTGTTCTTTGTATAATTTGTATAGGTGAGAGTTGTGCTGGTGATAAAAGCCCCCCAGGGAAAGCTTCTTCTAAAAGAGCTCACACAGCTTACACCAGTGCTCAACTGGTAGAACTGGAAAAGGAGTTCCATTTCAACAGATACCTTTGCAGGCCACGAAGGGTAGAGATGGCTAACCTGCTAAATCTCACAGAAAGATCAAAATATGGTTTCAAAATCGCAGGATGAAATACAAAAGGGATCAGAAGTGCAAAGGCATGATGATTTCTTCTGGAGGACAGTCAGTCCCCCAGCAGAAGTCCTGTCCCTCCAGCTACTGAAGGTTACCTAAATTCTATGCATTCCCTGGTCAACAGTGTTCCAGTGAGCCTCAGTCACCACCATCTTTCAACAAGGCTCCTCTGAATATCTACAGCATCCTTACTTCATATCCAGCTTCTATCAGTAACTTCCCACCTCCTCAAAAGAGGAACTGGAACTGGAGTAGTGGCACCTGAATATGACCCTCACCCTCTTCAAGGCAATGGTTATGGCAATCCACATAGACAAGGAAGCCCCATTATGTTGGAGGCAATTATATGGATACTATGGGAAATTCGGGACCGTCTATCTTTGGTCTGACTCATCTCCCTCACCCTTCCTCTGCTAGCATGGACTATAATGGGGCAATGGGCAACAATCATCACCATGGACCATGTGATTCACACTCAACATACACTGTTCTTACTTCTCACCATTCTTCTTAGGAAGTGCCCAAACTGACCCATCTGTAACATACCATTGGTTATATAGTGAATCTTAAAAGCTTCCCAACATTTTTTTAAGAAATGGGGGAAAACCAACTTTACCCCCCCCCCCCACGTTGTTTCTGGATTTTGTTCTGTGTTTTTCTTTTGGTAAAGTGCATTTTCCAGTTTATGTGACCTAGAAATATTTGTTGCCTTAATTGCTCTCTAGTTGCAATAGTGGATATTTATTTTCTTGAATTCTTGCCTTGTGATCTCGCTTTAAGAGTATATACATGCTTAAACTTCCACACTTTTATCAAAACAGGGTATTATGAACAAATATTCTACAAAAAGTTCTTAAATGTGATTTTTTTACATGCAGAATCAGTCCCACTTGGGAAACATTTATTTTGGCTGCACTTTTTAGAGAACAAGAAAGGCGAATAAACAGGGCATCTCTGAGCAAAATGATTAATATGTGTAAGTCTTTCAACTTGTGTATACTGGTGAACTTTCAGATTTATTTATAGTTTTTTGCAAACTTTGAATAATTTTTATTTATCCCCATCTGTTCATATTTATAAAGATATAAAAGATAAACTTCTGTATTCAGGAGATATTGACCTGGTTGTATGTTCAATGGCATACAAAGAGAAATCATTTGAAAAAGGAACCAGAATTTTTATTTTTTTAAAAATGCAATAAAATCTGCAAAACAACCCATCAGGGTAAGAAAGGAAATGGATGTTTATAGACTAATATAAGTAGAAAACCCGTATACCCGAGTTTGACAGCAAAGAATCATAGATTTGTTTTGAAAATGATACATTCCTTGTTGCTCTCATTCGTAAAACTAAAAAGTTTTTATTCTGAATAATAGAAATTTCAGATAAGATCATTTGATTGCCATCCCCCACCCCCAAAGAAAAAAGGATCAAGAAAGAGAACGTGAAACAGTTGACCCTGAGATTTAAATACACAGATTCCCGGTAGCCAACCTTTTTAATCCCCGCTTCTGACTGGACTTTTATAGCTGCCAAAATTCAACTATTTCCAGAAGGTACGCGCACTCGTCTGTTGTCTTAAAACCTAACAAAACCTCTTTCCTTCAAGGCTGGTCGAACAAGCGTTTCTGTTGCTCGCGTTTGATTCCAGACGCAGACACAGTGAATATTTTCCTGATTCAGCGCTTTCCTAATGACCTCCCCAAAGAAAAGTCCCACACTCAGGTCGCTAAACTGCTCCAAGGTGGAAAAGATCCCGGTTTGTGAATGTGGGTGATTGTCGGCATCTGTCTCTGCAAATATTTTTTGTTCTAGGTGGTCTCGGTTTCTTGGCTTCGCCACGGCTGTTCTCTGCAGAATGGTGGACTCGGGTCCAAGACGGGCGAGGTGGTTGAGAAACAGGCTATTTCTGGAGGAGCCTCTTTCTCGAACGAAGCTGAAGTGTTATAACTTTTCTTTGGAGGCCGTAGGCTGCAGGCTGTTCTCTTCTGTTGGAAGCTGCTTCTTAGGAAGTTCGCAGTTTATTGATTTGATTTGATTTGATTTGCCAATCGCTTACAAGATAATAGATATAAGTATAAATATGAGTAAGAATACAGGAATTAGGTACGAATAAATGGGGACAATAGGACTGTGCGAGGGGAGGCATTTGAAACGATCGGAGGCTTTCTACCCCCACATTTTTCCCTCTGGGAACAAAATGGACAGTCAAGAAACTGATGGGCAAGTTGTGTTGTTTTTCTAAAGAGATGAAATTGAGTAAGAGTCCGCCGACTTAAAATGAGCGCGTGGGCTCATATTTGCTACGGCGCGGATTCAAAGCACATTTGTTTACAGATACAATTTATCATCCCATTAATGAAGAAACGGATTAAGTAACAATAAATCTGTTCGCGAGTCGACCTGGGCAACTTTGAAAAAGCTGTTCCTTACAGTCTCCCCCACGAACTAGACTGCTTCTCCCCTCTGGCTATGGCAATTGTGGAATTGACATAATTCCGCACATTCTTGTTAATCTAATTTCCTTTCACATCCATCTTTTTCATTCTTTCTAGATCAGAGACAGAAGGAGAAATAGAAAAAAAACATATATGTGTTGTGGCTCCGGGCTTGGATTCAGCTCCTGTGACTGATATGAGTTCAAGTGAGGAGGTCATGGCAGAAAAATATGAGCCGGCCTGGCTTAGTGATTGGACTGATAACCAGGATGAGGAGATGGACGTGACAAAGGACGACAGACCTGATGTATTAGAATTGTCAGGACCTTTGACCTCCTCTGGTTCCTTATCTGATCAACAGCCGGGAATGGCTGACAGGGAAGTTTTGAGAGAGTCTTCTAGTGGAGATGAGTACTTGGAAAATTTGTGGTTAAATGTAAAAAATAGAAGACGGTTGAGAAGGCAAAATCAGCTGGAGCGAATGAGGAGAGCGAGTCAGTAAATTAGCACGTTGCCTCAATGAGTATAAAAGGACACAGCTGGGCTGGTACATTTTGCCAGGAACAAAATGACTATTTGAGTGAGGACGTTGCAGCAAGAAGCTCTGAGACTGGAGATTTATTGCCAGGACTGGTTTGCCGGACAGAGTAAAGATTTATGCTGTGGTTTCTGCCAGCCGTTATCTTGTAAGACTTCTTTCCATTTGATTTAATTGTGAAACGGCTGCTTTCTGTTTTGTTCGTTTGAATTTTGAAGGGGAGTCATAACATATATGTACGTGCGTGTATATAACCCTCCCACCCATCCATAAACACAGGCATACACACTTTTTCTAAAAAAGCGTTTGATGCAGCCCTACAAGATTTCTTGTCCCTCAGATACATCTGTGGGACATGGCGAATCCATAGACTGAACTCCCCCACTTTATTTCCAAACAGAGAAAACATGTAATTTAAAGACATGAGGTTTGTCCTGAATTTGTTTATGAAAACCTCAGTATGAACATGCAAGTCTGCATTAATATGGCTAAAATAGGGCATGCCACTTTATGATGTAGCTAAATCTGTTTAATTTCAAATTTGCCATCGTATTGGTTTCCCTTTCTAAAATATTATCCTCTTCATTTTTTCACCCAAGAATCTCTGTCTCTCTTCTCAACATATCTTTCCTCCCCATATCTGAAAAGCTTCCAGTAGCTAATGATTGTGCAATTATACAAAATTCTGCATTCTAATTTTGCATTCATTCTTATAGCTTTTTATCTTCCCTTAATTATTTTCCACATATACTTACATCTTTGACTCCAGACTGAAAAGGAATCACATCTATTGAAAAAGCAAAACTATTTAAAAGAGTTACGAGATAGATCAGTTTGAAGCTACAGACTGTAGCTTTTAGAAAGATGAAGAAAAGGGCATTTGAGTGTTGTTTTTCTCTTCAAAATTAATCAAAGAAAGAATGCATTACATGAAATTATGGCATTCAAGGAGTGACAGCAAGAGAGAGAGAAACCCCGGCTGGAATGAGGACAAAAAACCCGACCCTTAAGAAGGCATATAAGAGAAAGAAAATGGTTTTTTCCCTTTTCCCATCTGATTTTCAAGGAATTTATTTATCCCTTCCCTTTGTGGAAAGGGAACTTCATGAGGACAGTGGTGACACCCAAGCAGGA
>NW_020769559.1:103071-133901 GCF_900518735.1 Pseudonaja textilis
AGTTGTCTCTGTCTGTGTCCTTGTACTGGAGCACTCCCAGCAGGAAAGAAGATTTTCCAGCCTTTCAACACCTTCATGCTGCATATATTTTTATCTACATGCCTTCTTACAGAAAATGTGTGTTCTGATAGAAAGCACAGAAATAAGGAAAATGCTACTTTAAAAAAAAAACTACGGAGAAAAGCTTTGTTCCAGGTGTTTTTTTTTCTATTAGGTTGCCCACCAAAACAACAAAAACCCACAGTTCTTCCTACACAAAAACAAATCTTCCCAAAACCGCCCCACACCAATTTAACTCACAAAGCCACAGTAACCCAACCATTTCCCTTGCTCACCTTACCTCCTTGTAAGGTTCTTTTATAACAGTGTATAACATACAGAAGCACACACACCAGCAACACTTTTTCTGTTATCAATATTCATAAATAAGTAATGAAATAAAGCGCTTAGGTCTGTAGCTGTCTTTGAGGCAAGTTAAAGAGCTGAAATTTTTATCCTTCAAAGGTGGGGTGTGGTAGGATCCATTTGGGAAAATCAGCAGCAGTCCTTTTGCTTATTTACTGGAGTTTCTCTTTTCTTCTTTTCTTCTCCCTTTTCTTCTTTTCTCTGCCACATTTCACCTCGGAAACAGCAAGAAGCTTGACATGTGTTCTTAAGGGCCAGAAGCTGTCAAGGCATTTTGGCCGAGAAGATTGATAGTGCCTACACTTCAGCAGAGCTTTGTTTGAAGTAAAGCAAGAAAATTAAAACAGCCCCCACCAACTTGTATATTTTTAAGGAGCCCTCTCCCCACTCACTCTTCTTATAAATAACATAAAATTCAAAATGGAAATGGTTACTATTACAATATCCCACCCCTCCCCACCAGCTTTCCTTCCATATTGTGGGGGTTGATTTGCTCAAAACGAAAAGGGCCTGTTGTTCTTTTTCGTTTTGCTCAGATGTGCTTCATGAGAAGGTGGAGCAACCAGTTTATCATTTGAACAGCTTGCAAACAATTTCCAGGATTAACTCAGAATCTCAAAAGTACTCAAAGTAGCATGGGATATACTAGGGTGTCCTTGAAATATATAGGAATGCCTCACACCATTCTTCCTTTCCCTTCCCACATAGCACTTTTGCTTTGGAAAAGAGGAAATACCATTTTCTACCCCTTATTACTGAATCCTCCTGTTCCTTCCATTGTCCCCTCCCCCCTTTTGTTTTCCGTTTTACTTGAGGCGATTGAAGAACTGTTTTGTTCAAACCTGCAACATTGTTGAATGAGCAAATTGAAAGAAAAGCAAACCAAAAGATGTCTTCAAACAATCTTATTTTGTCAGGCAATCAGTTTTACGGTCCTTCCAGTTCTTTGGTCGGTTTACATGCCTGATAATTTTTAAAACTCTGATATTGAATTATGACGTACTTCCTTGGCATCAAGACTCACCAATTTTTATTGAAAGGGGAAAACAATGAGACAGCTGATTCCAATGGGGTTTGTTAATATTCTGGATTGTTCTTGTGATCCACCACTTTTTTGGTGAAACCTATGTCTATGGTTTGAGTGTCTGTTGGATATACATCTGATTTTACCATCTACTTATGTCCAGCCAACTCAAGATACACCCATGACCTCGCCGGACTGACTTCTGTTCTATCCAGGGAAGTGAAGCTCCTGGACAAATTCCTTCCATACTATACATGCCAAGATCGGCCGCCAATTGTTCTCTGTAGTGTACCATTCAGAAAAGTGGACCACCATCCCCCCGGAGAAATGCCAAAAGATGCCAGGTCTTGAGGAGGGGTAGGAACTCCCACCTCATTCTAATGTTTGCCTTAAGTTTAGAAATTATTTCTTTCCTTAAGATTGGTGGCAGACCAAGTGCAGTTTTCTGATGGTGTTGAGATGCGCAGCCGGCAATGTCAAAACTTTGAAGATTAATAGATTACTTTATTAATGACTCAAGGCGTCAGATTGGAGGTGCTTAAATATTTGTGAGGTGCGAAGCGCTTGCCTGACAGTGCCAAACAATAAGATGGGAGGGGGACAAGCGGGGCAGAAGCCCTACAGGGTGAGCAGAGCGGCGGCAGGAACGAATGGCCAAGCGGCGACCGCAAAAGACAAAGGCACTCACACAAGCAGTCGCTCATTCCAGAAAGCAGTTCAGATTAGGAGGCAAAATGGGAGCGGGCGAGCGGAGATAAAGCTTCCTCCTAAAAAAAGTGTAAATCATGCCTCTGGCCCCAATGAGGCTTGCTTTCTCGACTTTTTTGGATCAGACAGTGGCTTCTTTTGATTAAAACCCAAATTGTCATTCAGCAGAGGCAATCATGTGACAGCCAATTCGGTCCAATTTCAACGTTGGCTCCATGAATTCAATTGTTTAATAGTAGTGCCTGATGTTAAACCTGGTAGATTGGTCCCGGGTAGATCGGTTCGCATAGAGAGGCGAGACTCAAAGTGCACATTCAGCTCTTTATTGAATATACAGTCTGGTTCAAGACCTGCGAGCCGCTTGGCTTTATTCAGCCGGCCAGCGGCTCGGCGGCCAATGGCAGAGCCTTGAATTTCCCGCGATTGGCTCAGCCAATTGCAGTAGATTCTTAGCGCTCCAATCACAGTTGTTTAGTTAACCAATCGGGTTGTGGCCCGCGTGGGCCAATCAGAACTCAGGATTTGGAGAATGTTAATATAGAACACCCCTCCCCTCTTGGTTTCGTCTGACGAGCGTGGTGACATAGTCGCGCAGGTAGGCTTGGCTCCGTACTTGCCTAGTTGACCTGCACGGCTCAGTCTGTGTGTGATCGTCGGCCGGTTCGGCCGGGCTCCGCGTCGCTCTCAACCCCTTCGATGGAACCGCCTGGAAGGGTGAGCCGGGCCTGTCGCTGCAGCTCCCACCCGGCCTACCTGGGTTGGTCGAGCTGCGGTCTCTGCTGTTCCCACCTGGTCTTTCTGGGCTGGTTGAACTGGCTTGGCTGTTCCTTCCAGGTGAAGCTCCCGTCCGCAACGGTTCGAGGTCTGCTGGTGAGTATGGCTGGTTTATTACTTGGGGTTGGCTTGCCCTAGGTGGGGGGTGTTCTGCTTGCGTTTGGGGGTGTTCTGCTTGCGTTTCAGGTCCTTTGTTTTCCCACTGCTTGGTTGTTGTCATTTCCCCCCCCCCTCTGGTTTCTGTAGTTGTTGTTGTCGGGGTGTCGGGGCTGTTGGTGGCTAGTCTTGACTGTAGTTGGTCGATGTGCTGCTTCCAGCTCCTTCCATCGGTGGTTTGCAGTCTGTACGATCGGGGGCCTGTTACCTGGGTTATTTGTGCCGGTACCCAGAGTGGGTCTTCCGTGAAGTTCTTCGCGTAGACTGTGTCCCCGATGTTAAATGTTCGGTGCCTGTTGGATGAGTCTGGGGGTTTTTCTGGGTTGTAAGTGGGGTGTAGTCGGCCCAGCGGGGATCTTAATTTTCTGCCCATCAGTAGTTCTGCCGGGCTTTTGTTTGTGGTCGTGTTTGGTGTAATGTGTTGTATGAGTAGCATTTTGTTTATTTTCTCCTGTAGTTCACCGGTTTCAATTTTTTGGATGGTTTTCTTCGTGTATTGGACCATTCGTTCCGCCCGTCCGTTCGCCGCCAGGTGAGCTGTCAAGGTTAACGCGTGCCTGATTCCCTGTTCGGCCAGGTATTTTTCAAATGCCAGGGCTGTGAACTGTGGGCCGTTGTCCAACACTAGAACATCTGGCAACCCGTGCGTTGCGAAAAGTCTGTTAAGCTTGTCAATGACGGCTTCTGTTGTTGTTCTCATGGTGCTTACCTCCAGCCAGTTGGAGTAGGCGTCCACGGTGATGAGAAATGTATGTCCCTTGGTCGGCCCGGCGAAGTCTATATGTATTCGCGACCATGGGCCCCTGGGGGTTTCCCATTCCAGGACCGGAGTGGCGGGGGTGGTGGACCTTGTCTCCTGGCATCTGTTGCACCCGGCTACCCATGTCTCAATTTGTTTGTCCATCCCTGGCCACCAGGCGTAGCTTCTGGCCAGGGCTTTCATCTTGACTATGCCCGGGTGCCCTTCGTGTAGCATTGCCAGGACTCTTCTTTGTAGTGTCTCTGGTATGACCACCTGGTCTCCCCAAAGTATGCATCCTTTCTGTGTGAACAGTTCGGTTTGCCGGTTCCTGAAAGCTTTGAACTGTTCGCTGCCGTCGCTTTCCGGCCACCCCCTCTCTACCCAGGTCAATACCCGCGCCAGCCGTTTGTCTTTATTTGTTTCTCGGGCAATGTCTGGCGCGGTTAGGAGTGGGCTGGGTAGAGTCTCTATTGCAGGGTTGTTGTCATGGGTGCCGGGTCATCATCTAGATCTGGTAGGGGGATCAGCTTAGCGTGTCTGCGTGCAAAATGTCCTTGCCGGGCCGGTGTGTCAGTTCGTAGGTGTAGGCGGCAAGGAACTCGGACCACCTTGTCATCCGGGGTGACAGGATGTTCGGGGTGGCCTTGTTCCCTGCCAGTATCCCAAGTAGAGGTTTATGGTCTGTGATGATTGAAAAGGTCCTACTGTAAAGGTATTCGTGGAACCTTTTCACTCCGGCGATGATAGCGAGGGCTTCCTTGTCCAGCTGGCTGTAATTTCTCTCTGGCTTGGACAGCGTTCTTGAGAAGAAGGCGATGGGTGCTTCCTTCCCATCCGGTAAGGTGTGGCTGAGGACTGCCCCGATGCCAAAAGGCGACACGTCGCATGTCACCGTCAGCGGCAGGGTCTCGCTATACTGGATCAGGACTGCATCTGATGTTAGCAGGTCTTTGGTTCGTTGGAAGGCATTCTCCTCCCACTTCCCCCAAGTCCAGGTGGCTGTTTTATCCAGCAGCCTATGCAGGGGTTCCGCCGCGGTCACCTTTTGGGGTAGGAAAACATTGTAAAAGTTAATCAGTCCCAAGAATGCCTGCAGTTCCGCCTTGTTCATTGGTGTGGGGGCTTCCTTAATGGCTCTAAGTTTCTTTCCGGTGGGGTGAATTCCGTGTCAGTCTAGAAGGTACCCCAGGAATTCGACCCTTTCGGTGCAGAGCTGGCATTTCCCCTTTTTGACTTTAAGGCCGGCGTCTTTGAATTTTTTCAGCACTGCTCTTAAACGGGTTTCCAATTGTTTCTTGTTGTCGGCTGTGACCAGCACGTCATCAAAGTAGGGGACCACCCCTTTTATTCCCTGGAGGAGCCTTTCCATGAGGCTTTGGAATACTCCTGGTGCAACGCTGACTCCAAACTGGAGTCGGTTGGATCGGAATGCTCCCCGGTGTGTGACAATCGTCTGCACCTCGGCTGTCTTGGCGTCGACCGGCAGCTGCTGGTAGGCTTGTGCCAGGTTGAGCTTTGCGAAGACCCGGCCTCCCCCCAGTGAGTGCAGAAGGTGCTGTACTACTGGGACGGGGTAGGCGCTTTGCTGCAGCGCATGGTTGAGGGTGGCCTTATATTCACCGCAGATTCTTATGGAGCTATCCGGTTTGATGGGGGTGACTATGGGTGTTTCCCAGCGGGAAATCGGCTCTAAAACCCCTTGCGCGATGAGCTTATCTAGCTGCTCATCGATTTCGGGTTTGAGCACGAATGGCACTCGCCGCGGTTTGAGGCGGATTGGGGCAACGTTTGGGTTAAGGTTGAAAGAGATAGGGGCCCCTTGGTACTTGCCTAGGGTGTTGTCGAAGACCTCCTGGAAGTCCCTCACGAGCGTCATTTCCCAGTCTGCTTCGTCTGTGTGGTGGATGCGATGCCCGTCACTTCTATTCCCAGCGGGGAAAACTATTGCAGTCCGAGTAAGCTGGGTCGGTCTTTGTCTACGATCGTGAGTGGCAGTACCTCAGTGTGGCCTTTGAAAGTGAGCTTAAAGTGTCCGATGCCGGCTACCGGGATGCGGTTTCCCTGGTAGTCTTTCAGGGTCAGCTTTTGGTCGTCCAGTTCGCGACGGCGGGTGGTTGGCACTAGGCGCTTGATTGTGTGCCAAGAGACCATGGAGAGGTAGGACCTGGAGTCCACTTCCATCTCGTAGGGCTGATCTTCGATGGCTACCTCCAGGTGTACCTTCCAGGTGTCAATGGTCGACGAATGGCTGATGACAACCGTCTGGTGGGTTTCCTCTCGTTGCTGGGCTTCGCTGAGGCGTTGGTTCCGGCTGTCGCGGCTCCATCGGCTCTCGGCTTGGCGGTCTCGGTTTCTGGGGGGGGTGCCGTCTCGTCGGGGGCTGCTGCCTCGTCGCTGTGGGCTGTAGTTCCTCTTGTTCCGGCACACCTTGGTGATGTGCCCCCGCTTCTCGCAATGCCGGCAAATGGTGTCGAGAGAATGGCATTCGGAACGGGGGTGATCGCTGCCGCAGCCGGTGCAATGGAACCCCGACTTACGTCCCCTCCGGTCCCATCAATCGCGCTCTGCTTGGAGCCGGTGGATCTCTTCTTCCTCATCGTCGGTGTCGGAGTGGGAGTCGCCGTCGCCGTGATGGGTGGTCATTTCTCGGTGGCTGGTCTCTGTGGGCCTTGTCGGTGCTGGGGTTGCTTTGTTGGTCGCTGGTCGCTCCGTTGCATTTACCTGCCTCATCCGGGCCGCCGACTTGCGGGTGGCTTCGGATGCAGTCACCTCAGCGAGGGTGTCGGCGAGGGAGATGTCGCCCTTGGCCATCAGCCGGCTTTGCAACACGGGGTCTCTGAGCCCGAGGACGACTCAGTCGTGTAGGGCCTTGTCCAACTCAGCAAACCCGCACAGTCCCCCTAGGTCCCTCAGTTGGGCCACAAAGTCACCGATGGTTTCGCCCTCGCGCTGATCTCGTTGGTAGACGTCGTGCCTTCGGATGAGGATGGGCATGGCAGGGGCATAATGGTGGCGCAGGATGGGCTCGAGGTCAGCACAGTCCATCTCGTTCACGTCGGCGGGTTTGGCCAGTGCTTTGACCATCTTGAACACTGCAGGCCCGCAGTGTGTCAAGAATACGGCTCGTTTTCTCTGGCCGTTGGCATCCTTGAGATTGCTGCATTCCAGGAACATCTGGAAGCGGTTGGTGTAGGATTCCCAGTCCTCGGTGGCTGGGTTGAAGGGAGCGGGTGGCGGGGTGCTGTTGGCCATCTTGCTGGTCGTTTCACGCCATTTGCCACGTGCTTGGTGGTTCCTCGCCTCACGATCCCACCTTCGTCACCAGTGTTAAACCCAGTAGATCGGTCCCAGGTAGATCAGTTCGCATAGAGAGGCGAGACTCAAAGTGCACATTCAGCTCTTTATTGAATATACAGTCTGGTTCAAGACCTGCGAGCAGCTTGACTTTATTCAGCCGGCTGGCGGCTCAGCGGCCAATGGCAGCGCCTTGAATTTCCCGCGATTGGCTCGGCCAATCGCGGTAGATTCTTAGTGCTCCAATCACAGTTGTTTAGTTAACCAATCGGGTTGTGGCCCACATGGGCCAATCAGAACTCAGGATTTGGAGAATGTTAATATAGAACACCTGACATCTTTTCTCCCTGTCGGTGATACATTTCAAAGTTCATCAATCAAGAACTCGAAGCTTTCGTACTTGACACTGATTCCTCCTCCTCCTTTTGAACAGACCATCCCCAGCCTGAAACCGGGTAGCCACTCCAGCCTCAGCAGCCTTCCCAAGCACAGCCCCAATGGCAACAGCCCAGTGTCAGCCGGTGCTCTCCAGACTCCAGAGTACCCATGGATGAAAGAGAAAAAAGCACCCAAGAAAAACTCCCTGCTGCCGCCTGTCTCAGCCTCCGTCCCTGGACAAGCTTGTCTGAGTCACAAAGGTCAGTTAAAGACTTTGATGCACCATTCCGCTTCCTAAGGCTTTCCCCCGATTTGTTTGTTCTCCCCCATCCTGCCCACTGCCTTCGCTTCTCTGTTGGAGCGTTGCCTTCCTAACTCAGACACTGAATCCTGAGGAAGGAAGCTGGTGGCAGGATCCACAGGCAAAAGCATCAGAGACACCAACCCTCCTTTGCCCCCACCCCAAGGAAAGTTTATTTCCCCCAAACTTGTTTAGTGTGTGATTTGAGCTGGAGATGGCCTCCTCTTGTCTTGCTGTCCTAGAGTTGGGAACCTTGACAGTAATGAAGAGTGACAGATTACTCTTGTTCAGCTAAGCAGCTGATGCATTAATTATAATTTGTGGTATGACTAATATGAACATTAGCTCGGCTAGAGGAAGGTTTGGGAGATGGAGACGAAGCAGTTCCTCGAGCTGAAGGAAAAGGGGGCCCTGGAGAGCAGGTGTGCAAGGGGGCAACACAATGGCTTTGCTGTATTCGCAGGGTGGCCATTTTGTTGTAGTTGAGGTGTTTTTATGCTCTGGAAAGTGAGCGGGAGCAATTTCCCACCACCAATACCACTCTCTTCTCAACAGGCTTGGGTGTCCTCAAAAGGTCTAACTGGGGGCAATATTTCCACCCATTCCATGGCACTCGTCTCTTCTGTGGTTGTTTTCTTCCTCAACAGAATCTCTGGAGATCTCTGAAAATGCTAATGGGGGCTCCAGGAGACTAAGAACTGCTTATACCAACACGCAACTTTTGGAGCTGGAGAAGGAATTTCATTTCAACAAGTACCTGTGTAGACCAAGGAGGGTGGAGATCGCTGCTCTCCTAGATCTGACAGAGAGGCAAGTCAAAGTCTGGTTTCAAAACAGGCGAATGAAGCACAAGAGACAGACCCAGTGCAAGGAGAATCAGAATAGCAAAGGGAAATGCAAAGGTTTGGGGGACCCCGAGAAAACCGAAAAGGAGAAATCTCTTTTTGAGCAAGCCCTCAACGAAGTCTCAGGGGCTCTTTTGGACAGGGAAAGGTACCCTTTTCAACAGAATGCCCTGGATCAGGTGCCTCCAAGCCTCCACAACAGAGAGTCCCAAACTTTTCCAGGTTTGACTTTAACTAGCAATGAGAAAAATCTCAAACATTTTCAGCACCAGTCACCCACTGTTCCCAATTGCCTCTCAACAATGGGCCAGAACTGTGCAGCTGCCCTGAACAATGACAGTCCGGAGGCCCTGGAAGCCTCTTCTTTGCAGGACTTCAGCGTTTTCTCTGCAGATTCCTGCATACAGCTTTCTGACGTCTCCCCCAGTTTGCCACCATCCCTCGACAGTCCTGTAGATATTTCAGCTGACAACTTTGATTTTTTCACAGATACATTCACCACAATTGACTTGCAGCACCTGAATTATTGAGAAAGCACAGACCTTTATGTGCCAAGGGTTATATCTTTTTCTTCTCTCTCCACCTTTGTTTGATTCCCGCCCTTTCTCAGCATTTTAGGTTGCCCCATCTGATGTGTTGGAGAACTATGTTGCATTCAGTTGAGCCTAGCCACATTTTAGGTCCTTCTATGAAAGCAACATATATGGCCTGTGAGAAAGTGATCATATCAAATTTGTATCTTTTTTATTTTTGTATTACATTAGGGTGCATTATAAGTATTTTGGGTAGAATAAATTGTTTACAAGAACCCTTTCATCTCTCTCTTCATGAATAGCACAAGGAGTTACCCCTTCCCCTCTTTTGGCCTGAAACAATGCCAAACAATTTGGTCACAGACCTCTCTCCTTTTTAGTGGGAAAGACATTGGAAGAAGCTACTGAAATTGTTTACCTTCCTTTCCTCCCCATCCCCCAAAATGCAGTGTTACAATTCTTCCCAACAACTTAGAAAATCTTTGCCATTTATTAAAAACATTTTCCCCATTTAATACATATCACATATTGAAGTAAAAATATGGAAACACTGCTTTGGTGCTATTAAAAGTATTGAGTTTGTCTCAGACATGTATATATGAAATAATATTTTGCAAAAGGAAAAAGCAAATGCTCCAAGGAGGATGCTGCATTTATGCAAACAGATCAAAATTTATACAGTAACTTTATTTTTTACAAACCATATATTTGAAGGGAACATTGGTGCAGGGAACCAACAAATATACATTTCTGATGGTTTTCCCAATAGTCCAAAGGTCCCAAGAAACATCTAAAAGAGAGGAAATCAAACAAGCCACTTGGCAAAAGCTAGTTATTAACTGTGCAAGTCATATAAACTATAGGTTAAAAATTAGGCTTAAAGAACAAAAGCTCATGCTGAAGGTGGAGAAAAGGCATTCTCACTAAAGCTCGTTCTGAACTAGGTTAACAAGTGATTTTTTAGCCACCCCACCAAAACACAAAAAATGAACAGGCCCATCTAAAAGTGCTGTTAATTGATGGTTGTGTGTGTGTGTGTGTGTGTGTGTCCTCTAGTCCAGGTTAAATGTTGGTATGTGTTCTTTTGTCCTACAAACTAGCAGCCTGTGATAGCAGATGTGATTTGTTTTCTGGGTATGTATGTCCCAATCTCTCCTTTTCTCTTTGTAAGGATTTAGAGGGAAAAAAAGTGGTTCAAGCTTTAGGGGACGCATTTGCTAGTCCTGCTCCTGGTGTGTTTATTTTGGTGGCAGATTGCTTCCCTGTTTTGCAACCCACCCAAGAGGGGTGGTACAGAACTGGGTGAGTAACAGCTGGGAGGGCTGGATGCAATTCTTCCTAAACTCATAAATCAAACACTTTCTGTCAGTGAGAATGTCATCAAAAAACAGTTGCACGAACACATGCACAAATAACAATCCTTTTATGTATTTCCTGGGGTAGAGGATCCCCATCTAAAACCATTAAGCTTGGAGGTGGCTAATCATGATTTGTTTTTTTATTGCTCTGTTAAAACAGCTGCTTGGCTAAGCTTCAGGTGTGGCAGGGAATCGCCTTTCTTTTACTTTTTTTCCTTCCATCTTCGTCTAGCACGAAGATCGCTCTTTCGGAGCAGATTTCCTTCGAAGAAGCACATTTTCGTTTTAGTTTATCGACGCTTTATTTTATAGGCAAGCCAGCAGGTTTGTTAGTTCTGGGGAGCCTCTCGTTCCACTAACAAAGAAGCCTTCGACACAATTCAATTGACTCCAGACCCTAAGCAGAATCCACCCTGAGACCATAACTATGCTGAGACATATAGTTGTCACAGACAAAAGAGAGCGAGCGAGCAAGAAATCCTAACAATGATTCCGGAATGTAACGGTTTTCGGTCAAACTCTTGGATTGTCTAACCATCCGACAAACGCAACAAACGGCTTTGCTCCGTTCGGCATACCGAGAACAGGCCAGCAACAAAGGCGACTGCGGGGGCGAAGACGAAGGGGAGGGGGAGGATCAGGTTTTAGAAAAGGCCTGAGAGGTGAAAGTTTGGAGGGAACTCCGTCGCGTGTTGGAGAATCGAGTTGGAAACTGTGGTAACTACCCTTGCAGGAGAGAACCCCTTCCCCCCCCTCGCCCCCTAACCCCCCCTTCTGCTCCCTGGCAAGCTGAGGGTGGCGGGTGGCGGTTGTGTTGGCCTCAGAATGCAAAGCTGTCGGGCAGAGACAGCCTGACAAAGGGGGAAAGTTCCTTGGAACAATGGAGGAGAATTAGAAAGGAGCGGGGTGAAGGAAGAAGCAGGCAGAGGAGAGGAAGTGAGCGAGGGCGAGCGAGCGAATGTATAGAGAACAAGATGGATCCTAGAAATCGGGTCAAGAATAAAACTGTTCCAACTATTTCTTCTTACGGTTGGCGTAAGGAAGAAGGGTTATTTTTATTTTCAAAGGTGATTAGCAATGACCATGTTATTGTAGCAGGGAACATGAAATCTGTGTATACCTATGTTCTGTTGTTTAAGCTGTAATATAAACATCACCTGCTAACTTCACTAATCTGGTTATGGTAGTAGCTCTATTATCAACTGAAGGTGCTTCCAAATAGTGGAGATTAAGCTGTGGATGTTGTTGCAAATAATGAAAAGGGAGGTCCCGACTTGCATTTGCAATCTGTGCTTCGTATACTCCCATACCAGCTAAACTTTAAAGGGACAAAAGTGATTTTCCCCCGCCCCATTGTTAAAATTTTATTTCCAAAGTTAAAATACAAAAAAATGAGAACTTAACACCAGACACTAATAATAGTGTGCAAAAAGAATGTCAGAGTTTGCAGCAATCCAACCAGCACACAAGTAAATAATTCAGCAGGATTCATTTATAGAAGAAACTTGTTTATATACAATAATATAAAACATGATGCATGTATACAATACCCATGAAGCTCTTGCAATGTGGTAACAAGAAGCAGAAGCAACCAGAACTACCAGAGTCACAGAAGCTCTATATTTATACAGACCAGTTACCCTAAGCCACGCCCAGTCTCCAAGCCATGTAGCATGGCTCACAACAGGTGCTGTTTCTTCATCACCAAACAGTTCCCATTGGCTGACTTGTTATTATGTCTATCCCAGCTCATAATTTCTTATATACTGACAAGGAAAAAAATGACAAAGATATACCGTGTTTCTCATATAATAAGGCCGGGTCTTTTTTTTTTTTTTTTGCCCCGAAAAAATGGCTAGGCTGTCTTTTTGGGGGGGTGACTTAATTCCCCCCCTTGCATCTTTGGGTGGGTGGGTGGGGCTTGGATGTTGACCTCAGTGTTGGTGGGGCACTTTGTATCAGGGTCAACGCAGACAGCACCATATCCGGGTGTGCAACAAAAGTACTTCGTAACGGCAAGCCCCCACACCATTCCCCCCCATTTCGCATGTTTTAATATAGGCCTTAATTTGGGGGGAGGGGCTTAATTTCATTTCATGCTTATAAAACATGCTGGGACTTCCTATTGGGGGAGGCCGTATTGTTGGAGAAACAGGGTAGTCATCAAAAGTTATCTTTTCTTTATTCTGTTGCTTAATGAAAATGACCTGAGCATAGACAGCAAACTTGCAATCAAAGGGGAGGGTTTTTTAATTGGTTGGTAGCTACACACCAGAACTTAGCTGTCCACAAAGATGCCAGAGACCACCTAAAAATAACTGTCTTTACCTGGCTAGATTTCAGTGCAGGCTTACATTTTGATCAACAACTCCTGGGTCCTAACTTTCATTCTTATCAAAATGGGGACATTAAGTTAGAAGAGCTAACCTAGAGATATAGCTTTTTAGGAAAGAAAATGGCAATCTAATTAAAGATTAGAATGGGATCTGGCAGTGTGAGTGAAGTGATACTAGTTAACTATTTAGAATTTGTGAATCTGATAATGCTAATGTCAAGCTTAGGAAATCAGGAGTCCAGGAAGTCCAAAAGAATATAGGTTTATTGTATGCTAACACTCTCTACAAGAATCTGAAATAAGGGTCAAAGCAAATTGGTGGTAGATAAAAGTCAACAGGCATTCAAAGTAGGCACAAAGGACTAGGGGCTGGAGACTGATGATGTGTTTGACACTTTCCTTGGCCTCAGCCTGCTCATCTTGTTAGAAATAAGTAAATTCAAAAATAAAATAGTTTATAAGACGCTTAAAGGTTTCACAAATGGGGGTTGGACTAGATGACCTTGTGGGATCCCTTCCAATTCTATTAATCTGTTATCAAATGAAATATATCTCCCTGTATATACATGCTTTGCTTTTATACTTTTGATATGCTCCATTGTTAAGCCTTTTTATATTTTTATCTTATGTAAATGCCTTTTATATTATGATGATGTTTGGGGGGGTGTTATAATCTCTTTGGAAAAATGGTAGTATATGATGAGCTTAGAAAGAGGCCCTGATGAGGGGATGCTACATTCCTTAACGATGCCATATGGGCAGCCAAAGTAAGAGGTACCGAGCGGTACAGATGAGAACATGACAGAAGGAGACAATTCTCCCTGGAGACATCCTAGGATTAGCTGCAACACCTGAGGGCAAATCCAATGAGTTTGAACTTGGGAGGGAATGAGTCTCAAGAAGGAGGGAACTTGGGTGATGAGATGAAACTGTATATAAAGTATGTTTTGAGGTTCTAAAGGTGTGGCTTTAGATTTGAACCTGTTTCTTTAGGTTCTAAAGACCACCAGTGCTTTGTAAACTGTCTAATATTTCTTTTTAATAAATCCTCTTTGTTTTCAATGATCCAAGTTCTTTTTTGTTGGCTTTGAGTTATTTCCAACAATTGGTGGAGAATGCGGGCAACTGCTCTCTTCTGATGCCCTGAATGGCAAAGTCAGATGAGGAAGGCATGCCCCGTTGATTTCAATGGTCCACAGTCAGCTCTGCTGTTCAGGAGCATGGAACGAGACACAGATCTGTGTTTAAAATAGAGGTCAGTTGAAAACAGAAAGAGAAGGAAGGGGACCAGGTTTATGGGATTGCTGGAAACAACTGGGCAACTCTGTGCACAGACCAAGGTAAGAAAAATGAACTGTATTGCCTTGGCAGTTAAGAGGGTTAGGTAGAGCTGTGAAAATCTGAGGCTTGTGTGGGAGTTGTATGGAGACAACCCTAGCAGTCCTTGGGCTGCATTGAAGGTCAAATAAAGGTCTTTGTAGATCTTGATCTTTAAAATAAGCCAGTGTTTGCTGGGAGATTCAGGTTGATAGAGAAGAGTTTGGATCTTTAAAAAGCTAGCATCTGCTGGGAGATTCAGGCTCTCCAGGGCAGAGACAGACTTTTAGTGGCAGTAAGAGGTGTCTTTTACTCTGGCCAGGTGCCAACTGTGTGTGTCTGAAGGTCTCACTGGAACAAGTTGGTAAGGATTGCTCCAGTCTGGTAACTAACCATGGCAATTCCGGTGGGTCTCAAGAGAAATGTGTGCAAGAAGTGTAGTTCAAACTTGCTCTTGAGAGCCCTGGCAAACAATGTGTAAAAAAGCCAGCTTCTGCTGGGAGATTCAAGCTAGAAAGGGAACATGCCCAGGTCAGAGACACATAGTAACTATTTAATTAAAATTTTTATTTTTAATCCCTTTTAATTATTTAGTGCTTAAGGAGATAGAACAATGGGTATAACTTCAAGTAAAAGTGAGAAGTTCATTAAAACAATTAGGAAGAATCCCAAATTGTAAATAGACCTGAGTAGTCCTTTAGGGAAAAATATTTAGAGGTTGGGAATCCCCTCCATACAGTACATTGGGGCTGACCAAAGAAGATATGGTTAATTTATGCTGTTATGTGTGGTAGAAAGAACTAAGAGAAGAAAATGTTTATTGTTCTTCCCACCTGGGGTTTAGCAAGTAATAAAAAGGCTTTGCCTGTTTAAATGGAAAGACTCATAATTTGACTTGATCAATTTGATGTGATTTCTATTAAAATTCTTAGATGTGCATGTATAATAATTGCATGCAGAATTGAATGGGATTGAATTGAAGAAAAATTATTTAGACCTGTGTATAGCCCTAACTGGGGCTGCTGAAGTTAAAAACAAAACATAATTGTGACATGTTTGGCCAGCCAGAGAATTAAGTTGTTTTTTTGGATTGGACTTAGAGTTGTGGAACAACTCCTTGAGTTATCCCACTGCTCTGAGGAAAAAAAAAAACTACAGGTTGCCCAAAGAAAGAAAAAGTGCATATTTAAAGAGACAAAACCTCCCCAGGTCTGGATATGTTGTTTGTGAGAATTTGTCTGTGTGTAATCATTTCCAGGCCTGGAGGATGAGACCCTCTCATCCCAATACACAAAATTATTTAGACAATGGAGCTCATTGGCTCCCAGAAAATAATTGTAAGTATGCAAGCAGTCTGATTACAGTACAAATGTGTGAGTATGTTGATGTTAAAAGTTGGTGTTAAATGCCTGTGTGTTGACCCCCATCCCAGATTAAAAGGAGAGTAAGAAATAGCATGTGCAAGGAAATGAGAAAGGTCCCATGGAGAAATGTGTTTAATTTACTGAAGAGAGAGAGAGAATTATTTTGTTGAAAGGCTGCTGAGTGGAGAAAACGGGGTGAGATTTCTGTGTAGTATTTTAGTCATTGCTGTAGAAACACTATTTCATATAATGATTTTTCTCAGTGCTTCTGCAAACAAAGATACCTTAGATGGCTAGACTGAGGTGGGCAGTTTGCCTAGAACATTATCTTTGAAGGTGGCTCAGTTCCCAGTTTACAGTGGAGCTCAGCTCAGCAAGGGAATCAAAATTCAAACCAGCTGCACTCTGTTTATGCTCTAAATCCATATTTTGATCAAAGCAGAGAATTGACACTAAAGTTTCACTCAAAATACCTCATTTGTTTGTTAGCAACACAAGTTGTTGCCCTTTTAGGAATTGTTACAGAGATGAGTTAGAAATTACAATAGGTAGAAAGAGAGTGTCATCACTTGAGACTTTCAAAAAGAGATTGGATTGCCATTTGTCAGAAATGGTGTAGGGTCTCTCGCTTGGGCGGAGAGGTTGGACTAGATGACCTACAAGATCCTTTCCAACTCTGATTATCTGTTATCTGTTGAAGTTGTTGTTAAATGAGCTATCTGTCGAGGATAAAAGAATATTATTGTGTTGGGGTAGTTGTGTGAAAGTAATAGAAGGAAGAGACGAACTTTTGGTCTAGCTAGCTAGAAAGTTATTTGCACAGATTTCTGCTGACTTGGAAGCCATGATGGCAGTGGTAGGAGAAGAAGGAGTTAGAGAAAGTGGGGGCAACAGAAATGAGGAAATGATAGGGTGGAACCAGGGAGTGATAAGGGGAAGAGGATGTGGTGGTATGGGCAGGGAGGACAGAGTGAGGAGATGTTTTGGGTGTGGCCAGCCTGGACATTTCAAGAAAGACTGCCCAATCCAAAGAAGGGAGACACAAGTGTATAATATGATGGCATAAGATGAAAGTCAATACTAGGGGTGTCAGGGGCAATGTAAGGAAGAGGAGGTGGTGTTTGTTTTAATTGACACTGGGACTGTGAGAACTTTGATATCAGCATTAACTGAAGAGATAAAATTAAGTGGAAAAAGTATTAGAGTATCTGGAGTAAAAGCAAAGGGTTTGAAGTACCCAAATTAATGTCCCTCCAATTGGGAATAAAAGGACAAAATAAAAAGATAGAGATAGAAATGTTATATATACCAGAAGCAGGTGTTAATCTGCTGGGAAGGGATTCCCTGGCAGATCTTCAATCGAAATTTGAATTTGGGCCAGTAGAGACTATTCCTATGAGGGTTTTGAACCCCACTTAAAATAACACTCAAGAGTCCAAACGAAGTAGTTAGGCAAATGCAGTACTCAATTTCTATAGAAGAATAGAAGGGGTGGCATCCCAACCCTTACCTAAAAACAAGCAAGAACCAAGGAAATTCTTAGGTTTGGTGGGATACTGCAGACTATGAAATGATGGGTGTACTGATCTTACCAAACCCCTGTATGCAAAGTTAATTGAATCTGAACTTTAGAATTTGAAGTGGGAGGGAAATGAAAGAGGAAGCTTTGAAAAATTGAAATAAGCCTTAACCAAGGCTGTTAGGAATATAAGTCACCTAACAGGTATTTGGGTTAGAAATATATAAACCAGGATAAACATTTTAAAACTGTATCTTTAACAAAATGCAAAACTGTAATTAGGTGTGGTTTCTCAAACGGCCATAAGATGGAGCCAGAAACCTGGGTTGTTTTAGCCTTAGTCTCAGAAGAGAGTGTGAGTGTATCTCTGTTTTCCTTCTGTTGGAAAGTATTGCCGTTCCTCCATTTCTTCTAATTGACTGCTATTTCTGGATTTGATGTAAGTCTAATACTGAACTGTTTTTGACACTGGACTTTCTAATTGGATTATCCTTGGATTGAAAAAAACTGACTGATTTACCTGTGAATGACTTTGGATTGCTTGTTTGGACTTTGCTTAAACCTTTCTGGAAGTAAAAACCTACATTTACTGTACAGTGTATCTGTGTGCTGTGTGTGTATTATTCAAACACTACTCTCTATATGTCTCCCTGTATGCGCTCATTCTAACGGGGAATTACCTCAACAAAGGCTCCTGTGTTAAGTTTGCCAAATTTGGAAAAGCCATTCCATCTTGTTGTAAACACAGAGAATGAAATTGCACAAGGTGTGTTGTCTCGGGACTGCGCAGTACAACAAAAGCCTGTGGCATTCCTGTCAAAAATAATGGAAAATTGACCTTTGGAGGAGCCCTTATTTTATTTATTTATTTATTTATTTATTTATTTATTTATTTATTTATTTATTTATTTATTTTGTCAAACGATTATAAGATAACAGGTATAAGTATAAACATAGTTATGAATACATGAAATGGATACATATAAGAAAAATAAGAAACAATAGGACAGGGACGGTAGGCACGTTGGTGCGCTTATGCACGCCCCCTACAGACCTCTTAGGAAAGGGGTGAGGTCAATAATAGACAGTCTAAGGTTAAAGTTTTTGGAGTTTGGGGAAGAAACCACAGAGTCAGGTAGAGTATTCCAGACATTGACCACTCTGTTGCTGAAGTCGTATTTCCTGCAATCAAGTTTGGTGCGGTTTACCTTGAGTTTGTATCTATTGACTCTTGTATTGTTATGGTTGAAGCTGAAGTATTCATTGACAGGTAGGACATTGCAATGTATGATTTTATGTACTACACTTAGGTCAGACCGAAGGTGGCATAGTTCTAGGTTGTCTAGGTCTAAAATTTCAAGTCTGGTGGCATAAGGTATTCTGCAATGAGTAGAGGAGTGGAAAACTCTTCTTGTGAAATATTTCTGGACTTTCTCAACTGTATTAATATCAGATACGTAATGTGGGTTTCAGACTTATGAGCTGTATTCAAGTATTGGTCTAGCAAATGTTTTGTATGCTCTAGTTAGTAGTATGATATTACCAGAGAAAAAGCTATGTAGGATTAGGTTAACAACTCTTAATGCCTTTTTGGCTATGTAGTTACAGTGGGCTCTAGCACTTAGATCATTAGAGATGAGTACTCCAAGGTCCTCGACAGAGTTTGGATCATCAACAAGGTCTTGACTATTCAGCTTGTATTTTATTTTCTGATTTTTTTTTGCCAATATGTAAGACAGAGCATTTATTTGTTGAGATTTGAAGTTGCCATTTGTTTGACCATTCTGATACATAATCAAGGTCTTTTTGAAGGATAGCGGTATTGTCTGTGATGTTGAATAGCTTTACATCATCGACGAAGAGAACGCAGTTGCTCTTAATATGATCACAGAGGTCATTTATGTAGAGTATGAAGAGAGTTGGTCCTAGAACACTGCCTTGGGGGACACCACTGTTGACAGGTACAGAATTTGATAGGACGCTCCCAATTTTGACCATGTGTTGTCTGTTTGACAGGAATGCTTCTATCCAGTTATGCAGGTGTCCAGAGATACCATAAGATTTTAGTTTTAGGAGTAGTTTGTCGTGTACCACTGAATCAAAGGCTTTACAGAAGTCTATGTAGATTGCGTCTATTGCTTTGCCCTGATCGAGTTGTGTAGTCCATATGTTTTTGCAGTGTAAGAGTTGCAGATTACAGGATAGTTTTTTCCTGAAACCAAATTGTTTATTAGAGAGTAGGTTGTTTGTCTCTAAGTGGAGGATAATGGATTGGTTAATAATTGATTCCATGGCTTTACAGGTGACGCAGCATAAAGAGATTGGTCTGTAATTTTCAACTAGTCTGGTGTCTCCCTTTTTGAAGGTGAGGATGACCGTGGCTTGTGACCATAAGTTTGGCCAGGAGCTGGTTCTGAAAGATTTTTCAAAGATTATGCTTAGAGGTTCGGCTATGGCAGTGGATAGCTTTTTAAAGAAGTAGGCGTATATTGTGTCTGGTCCAATAGATAGAGATGGTTTTAGATTGCGTATTGCTTTTTCAACATTGTCTTCTGTAAAATCGATATGTATTAGATCATTGTAGTTGTCTGTGATTCAACTAGGAAATAGTGGGCATGATCCATTGCTGTTTACAAATACTGAGCCAAAGAATGTGTTAAAGAGGTTGGCTTTAATAGTGTCGGCATTGCAGTCTTTACCATTAGGTCCTTTCACGGGTGGGATGGACCTTGAGTCTTTTAGTTTGTTGTTTACAAAATTGTAGAAAGTGCGGGTGGAATTGGTGCATAGAAGCTTTTCCTCTTGTTTAATGTGATAATTGGTGCATTTAGTCTTTATCTGCTGGCATAAATTTTTGTATTGGCTTTTGAATTTGGCAACATGACCAGATTTGTTTTTCCGCCAAAGTGATCTCTTTTTGGATTGAAGCTTCCTTATTGTTATGGGTAATCTTTTTTTTCTGGTTTTGGGAGTTGTTATTGGTACATATAGTTTGATGACTATTTTGACTTCAAGTAAAAATATGTTGTAATGGTCTTCAACAGTATTGCATCCAGTGAATAGAAATTGCCAATCAAGAGATGTTGTCTATAAGATCATAGTTTCCTTTTTTGAAGTTATAATTAGGGATCCCATTGTTATGTTGATTTTTGTGTGGACGTATGTTGAGACAAAAGTCAATCATGTTGTGGTCACTGTTGGAAAAGGGTTCTTTAATTTGTATTCCATAAATTGAATTCAAACTATTGCAGAAGATGAGATCGAGGCAGTTGTTAAGTCTAGTATTGTTGGTTACTAGTTGTTCCAGTCCCAGATTTGTTACAGCATTGTCGAAGGTTGCATGTATGGGTTCAGTTTTACATTCGTTTAGGGTCCAGTTAATATGAGGTAGATTGAAGTCACCAAGAAAGATAAAAGCATGTGGGCATGAAGTTGACCATGTTAGTAATGAATTTAACTTGTTTACATGTTCGATGTCATAATCAGGGGCTCTGTAACATAATAAGAATTGAAATGTGATATTTAATGACAGTTCACAGATGATGGTCTCAGGAAGAGCAAGTTCCTGGGTAACTTGGATGTTTTTTAGATGTAGGGACTTTTTATAGAAGATAGCAACACCACCTCCTCTACGGATTTCGCGATCTGATCGGTAAACATGATAGTCTCTTACTGTGGTAATAGAGTCAGGGAGAGATGTGTTGAGCCATGTTTCATAGACAAATATGATGTCGAATTTAGCCGTATTTAGTAAGAGGAGAAATTCAGGTATTTTATTCACAAGGCTTCTTGCATTGAGTAGCTTGCATTTAAGGCCAGTTGTAGTTGGAATTGAGGTAGTTAGGGGCGTGCGTGACTACTTTCGAGTGATGGTGGGTTGGATGAGATAGGGTTGGATGCTGAGTTGTGGGTTGTGTGACTTTCTTTTGATACAATCAGCACAGTAGTCAATGTACAGGTCCTTTACTCCGTTGTCTAGATGTTTTTTGAGTTCTGTGCAGAGTTCACGGGAGTGGATTCTTTTCAGTATGGATAAGTCTGGTCTTGAGTGAAGTTTTTTATGGGTGGGATTGGTTTTTGCAATGGCATTTATTGTATGAATGAATATATATTTTCTGGAGTCATTTTTGCAAGCAACTCTACAAAATCTTGGGGCCACCGAGCCGTCATTGTATTTGAACTCGGGGCCATCTCTGGTTATTTCAATGATATCTTCAGGAGAGATGTTCGTTGTATTTGAGTTGCTTATGATATTGTGAACTTTGGTGATGTCATCTGATTCATTGGTGTCTTCAAGACCAAATAAGATGGCATTTGGACATTTCTTTTTCTTTTTTTAAGAACAAGTTTTATTGATTTTTGAAGACAAACAAAACATAAAACATAAAAGTATAAAACCTCCTTTCTAAAAATTACTTATAAATTTTAACAGGGCAAATAAAGCATTATTTTTTAAGACATAGTTCCACATTATCACATTTCCATTTAAACACATACATATCTTTTCCAAATTTCTCATTGTTTCTCCCTTCACTTTTATTCAATTATATTTCTTTCTATCAAGGTTTTATTAACTCTCAATCAGTCATAAGCACACAAAATACAAAAACATAAAACAAAACATAAAAAGATAAAACCTCCTTAATTGTCATTTATACATGTCTTTTTCAAATTTCTCTCCCTTTAGTTTTATTCCTCCAAGGTTTTATTAATTCACAATCAAACATAGCTAACCAAAACACAAAACATAAAACTTCTTTTGAAAAGTGGCTTAGCCCCGGGTTACATCTTTTTTTACAGACCTCTCTTTTCGATTGCTTTCTAACATTGTACCTTTTTTTCACCCTATTTTTCTTTTTCTTGGTTGTTTTATTAAATCTTAAATTCTCATTTTTCCTTCCTCTCTTCCCATTTTCTTTCTTAATCGAACTTTTTAGTCCATTAAAGATGGCTTCTTCCTTTTCTTCTTCTTCTTCTCCTTCTCCTTCTTCCTCAAGTATTTGCTGGTACGTAGAAACCGCCATTTCTAAAAAGTGGAAGACAGCTCCCCAAGAATCCTTGCCATTTTGTTCTCTTTCTTTTAATTTTTCATATTCCATTTTTAGTTCATCCACAGATGGTGCCATTGTAAATTTTTAAAAACAACCCAGATGTTTTCAATCTTAAAGTAATTTCCAAATGTCAAAGTTATCAAACAATCCAAACAAACAAAAATTATTTCCTCTTCTTCTCTTTACAATTTTTCCTCCAGGGGCAAAATCCCAAATATATTTTAAAAGCTGTATTACAGTTAATTGATGATCTTATAATCTTCAAGGTGTCTCCTCCAACAAATTTTTAAAGATTTTTGTTTTAGTCCTCTCCTTCCCACTTGTAACAAAGAGTTTATTTTTACCTTTAAAAAGCAGGTTTTTCTGTGCTCATTTGCTTTCTCCGTAAGGAAGGGGAGTGAACTTTCCTTCAGCACTTCCGCCGATGTAACAACTTCTTTTGGAAAAAAATGTATCAATCCGAAAGTCAGGTTTCCTGGGTGTTTTAAAAGTAACTTAATGTCCCAGTTCAGCCAAGAAAACTTCTCCTTCTGGCTCTTCCTCCTGCACAGTCTTATCTGGTTGAAGATTCCTTTGTGGCTGCCATTTCTGACAGCTGCTCCACCGCCTCAGGAAAAAGGAGTCTAGCCGGCTTGGGAAAGGGGGTGCAATATCCCCAGACCGCTGCCCGGATCTCCTCTGTCTTCCGCTACCCCTTCGGGGTAGCGACAGCCCCCAAATCCAGTTGGATCGGGGGTACCTCAGCGGCGAGCGCAGCAGGGACCCGCAGAGAAGCAGATTCCTGCTGCCACCGAAGCCTTGCAACTGGAAGTCGGCATTTGGACATTTCTGATCACATTCCATGATGTCTCTGATGAGTAAGGGGATATCATTTGTGGAATTATTTGATGGGATAGTAATTGTTTGTGGCTGTGGTTTGGTGGTTATTTTTGGTTGTAGTTGTGATTGTAGTTGAGGTAGTATTTGTGGTAGTGGTTGTTGAGTTGGAATTTGAGTTTGAGCTGATAGGTATTCGCTTATCTGTGCTGTATTTTTTGTTTCAAGAGAGATTAGGCTTGCTTGTATAGTTGTTTCAAAACATGTTAGTAAGCGTTCTTCTATTGAGTGAATGAGTGATTCTATGCTTTCAACTCTCTCAGGCAGGGTACTTTGTTTAGCTTAGGTAAACATGATGGACATAGACAAGGGAATGTATCTGATGCTTTTAGGAGATCAGCTAGGCTTTTATTCAAGTTTAAGCAGGCAAGGTGGGCTTGATTGTCACATAGGTGGCATTTGATGTTATTTTCACTTTCATTGATGGTTTCAAGACATCTGAAGCAGGTGCAGGAGTCCAGGAGGTCATTGGTAGAGATATTATTCTTTTGTTGTTGTTTGGTAGTGGAGGATTTGGAGTTTTTGGCTGGCATGGTCAATGACAATAGGACAATATAAGCAGTGCAGTTGGATTGGGACCTGGGTACTTGAGGGATTGCCTTTTTCCAAGAGTCTCCACCCATCCAATCAGGTCCAGCAGAATGACATGCTGCTGTGAATCCTGTCAGCCAACAATGAATTTTTTCTGCAGTGACCCCTGCTCTATGAACATTCTCCCTTGGGAAATTAGAATGGCCCCAACCCTGTTAGCCTTTCATAAGGCCCTAAAAACCTGGCTACGTTCCTCTGCCTGGGGTGCTGAGTGTGTTGCAGGTAACTGGCCAAGTATCTTCCTTCTATGTATAGTTAATCTGGATGTTTTTTGTGTTTTTAACGTTTTAAAATGGTTTTAGTATTTTTAATTGTAATACATTTTTGAACTGTAAGCTGCCCAGTCTCATTGACTGAGATGGACAGCTATAAAAATTGAATGAATGAATGAATGAATGAATGAATGAATGAATGAAAATGTAGTTCAAATTATCTGGAGGACATGTCACTGCCCACTCTTAAAGTGTAAAAATGGCCTGCTTTGAGTAATGATTTTGGAATACATGTAAGGGTAAGACTGTTCATTATTTATTTAATTGCCCTGTGCCTACATGGAGGGAAAATCCTGAGAAGTTTTCAAAACTTCCCTGAATTAGCCAAGAGACCACTGCTGAAGCTACTTTCAACTCTGATTATCAGGGGATTTTTTGGAAGTGTATAAATTGTTCTTTCAAGGTTTAGTTGATTAGGCTTAGTTTATGTACTTAAGCAGACAGCTATTGAAGTTAATGAGATAAGGCTGCAATTTGAAGCATATCTACCTGAAATGCTCTATAGTAGTTAGTCCAAATACAAGCATTTAGGCTGGAGCAGCTACTTCCAGTATTCTGGTTGACTAGATATATGGGTTCAAAACTATTGTGGGCCCAAAGATAGCTCTGGACCATATTGGTTGGAAACATGCAGAAGAGGCCTTCATCCTGCAGTGGGCAGACAACGGCTATGATGATATATAACCATATGTTTTGAAAACCAAATTGAATATACAGTGTATGTGTGTATATATATATTTAACCTATGTGTGGCTGCATAGAAAAATGTACAGCATATAGCACTGAATATATTAAATAATAAAGCCTGCGTACCTTGATTTTCCACTGTAACAGCATTAGAAATGCATTGAGGAAAACATTTGCAAAAATGTTTAGAATCTATTTCTTTTCCCAAGATAAATTGCAAAAGTACCATATTTTTTGAAGTATAAGATGCGCACACACCCACACACCCATAAAAGTGGGTGGAGATGTCTGTGCATCTTATACAGCGAATGTTGCCAAAACCCCACCCACCCTTCAGCCCCTACCCTTTGGCCTCTGCCTCCCAGCAATTTGCCTCCTTGTAGCAAACAGCAAAGAGCCTGGTCAGCTTCAGCACAGCCTGATTAGCACAAGCAGCTGATTGTCGGTTGAATCAGCCTCATGATCAGCTGTTTCAGGCTGCAGGGGTTGCCATTGCTTACTGTTGCCTCCCTACGCCCCATTTTGGCCTCCACATGCCCCATTTTTGGATCAGAACGGGCAGAAAATGCGCACGGAGGGCGAAAATGAGGTGTGTGGAGGCCAAAAATAGGATGCAGAGGCTGAAAATGGGACGCACAGAGGCGGCAATAGGCAATGGCAATCCCTGCAACCTGAAACAGCTGATTGTCGGGAGGCCAATCCAACTGACAATCAGCTGTTTGTGCTAACCAGGCTGTGCTGAAGCTGACCAGGTGTCAGGATTCCAGCAATGGCCCTAATTAAATCATGACCTTTGAGCCAAGCTTCAAAAACTACAAAATATTTATTAGGAGCTAACGTGACGGTATGACCTGCTTGTAGCTGATTCTGAGACATGTAATTCACTGTCACCCTTGACCCAGGTTTTCCCCACCCCTCTGGTTGTATCATAATTCATATTCTCCAATGAAACACATCCATAGTCAAGAGTCATCAATCATGTTCTCCAATTAGAGATTTGCGTAGCAGAAACTCCAGTCAGTTAGTATAATCTTTGCAAGGTATGAATGGAACGCACTTTCTATTCCAAATTGCTGCACTGCTCTTTCAAACTCCTTTCTCCCCCCGCTTTCTGTTGGCAACTATAAAACGGTCATAGAAAATGTTTTATGAGTTGACATTCAGCTCCCCTCACTTCTTGAAGGTGACCTGTACGACACAAAAAAAAAAACCCAAATTGATTGCAGGTATAGAACTTAGGGTTGCAACCCCCCACCCCAGGCTTGGTTGGATTTTCTGCATGGAACCTTGCTATAAGGTGATCAGCTTGAACGTTCTAACTCTTTACCCAAGATGCCTCTGATAAGGGGTCTCTTTCTCTCTCTTTCTGTATCCCCCTCTCTTTCTCTCTCCCCCTCCCTCACTCCCTCTTTCTCTCTCTCTCTTTCTGTCCCTTCCTCCTTCCTGCTCTCCTTCTACAGCTAGGAAGCCCACCTGAAACACACACATACACACAAACCCAGGGGTGGGATTCTTCTAGTTTGGCCCTGTTCTATTGTAATCTGCCTCTCAGAGAATAAGCCTGCAGGCAGGGACTGTGCTTTTTAATCTTTGTGCAGGGTCTTCAAAAAAAACAAACATGCAATCAACAGAAACAAACGAGGCAGCTTAGAAACAAGAGGATGCACAGAGCAACCCCCATTCTTCAGTATCATAGAATAAGAACAGCCCAGAAGAAAGGCAGTAGCAGGCAGGCAGGCAGGCAGGCAGGAAGAAACCACCCTACTGAGGGCTGCAGAATTATGCAGCCTTTAACGTTTCAGATTGCTGACCCTTCCTAGACCCAACTGATGCTTCTTGTTGTATCTACAGTACATGAGTTTCAGTCCCAAAGATGCTCCTTCTCCCCAGGAGCCCAAACTTCAATTCTGGATGAATACTTCTGCATCCTTTCACTCTTTGTTCCTCAACATCCCTCTTACATTGGATCACAAGCTATTGAACCAGATCAGAACCAAGAACAACAGCTGCAGTTATGTAGATGTAAAAGAGACTGGAGACTTTACAGCCTTCAAACCTGTCTGTGTATGTGGCATTGTTGCAGAGAACTTACACAAACAAAACAAACTTTACAAGAATAATAACTTCTCCCTCGAGCCGCTCGGAGCATCCAGAGAGTGGGAGGTGCTTCAGAGTCCTCTCTCACAGGCTGAGCTTCAATTGAGGAATGCTCCGCCCCCTCACGTGGCTCCATGCAGTGTTCCCCAGTTTTTGCTCAGCCTCGGAGAGACAGGCTGTTTGCAGATAAGGCTCCTTGGCTGATTCAGGTTTTTCTGCTCATTTCGTCTTATTTCCCACTCCAAACCAAGAAATCAGGTTTGAATTTCTATTTCCTAGCCCCTGCGCAAAGGGTATCGACCTAGGGGGAGGTTTTCCCTCACCCCTAGGGGCTTAAGCAGGCGGGATCACAGCGCTTCGTGTGAGCCCCCCCCATCAGATCGCTTCTCTGCCTCTGTGCCGCCTCAGCAGCTCGTTAATTTCACGCTCAAGCGCGTCGCTGGTTTTCCCCCCACCCAAACGCCGACCTTGGGAAGGGCTAATTCCTCTTTTCAGCCCCTCTAGGCACACTGAGCTAGCCGGAGGAGCCCTCCCTTCCGTCCCAAGGGGCCCCGACGATAGCTCAGCTCACGGCCGCCATCTTGGCGCCGCCTCGTGGTCGGGCACCATTTTTTTCCTTTATTCTCCGCTGCGGTCGATCTAAGCTTCCTTCGGACCCTTGGGTCACGAGCTAAATTTGTAGAGCTCCTTTGACCGTCCTGGTCAAGCACATCTGTTGGCTTCCCACAGCCTCACTCAGGGCGAAGATCAGCAGTCTCCTCTCCCCTCCAGTCTTCATCTGGAGGTCTACTGCTAGGCCTCTCTGATACAGGCCTCAGGCGTCCATTTGGCAAATTCGGTTCTTTTCTCTAGCCAGTTTCGTTTTTTCCCTCGTTGATATCCTATACAGTCCAAGTTTTTCAACCTCGTTATTGTACTTAATAAAAAAAAAAAGAATTCCCTTTTATATTCAAAACATAAAGTATATCAGATAAAAAAACTTTTATATAAAAAAAACAACAACCAAGAAATACAATCCTTGTATATATTTATACCTTTTTGCTACCTTAAGTACCTTCTCCTGGCAGTAGTATATTCTAAATTCCAAAAGGGGGTGCGGGCCAGCTCAGAGATCACCCGGCCTTGGTCGTAGGCCAAACTCTAGGCGAGCCAACCGCCTCTAGTGATACTTTTCCAATTTCACTTATCAAAATGGCAGATGACAATTCCTCCAAACGCCCTTCTCTGAAGGCTAAATCTAAGTCTTACCACTTGCACAGGCAGGCTAAGGAACCTTCCAAGGCCTCCCAGAGGGATGCCTTAAGGCGCCATAAGGCGTTGGAAAAGGAGTTTGATAGGCGATCCAGGGAGTCACTTTCGAGGCCTCCAGCCCTTCCTCCTTCCACTCCCTCCACCTCTACTCAACCCCCCCCCTCCAGACCTCTCTTCCCAATCCAGGCGCAGCTCACCTCAGGGTCTTCAGGCCCCGGGACCATCGACCAGATGGACTCCTGAAGCCACCTTTACACCTACGGCCGCTGGTCTGCGCCAAGAGGATCCTTCTACTATGGAGGTCCCAGCTCATATCAAGGCATGGATGGAACTGGCTATCCGCCAGGGTATTGCGGAGGGTCTGCAACACATGTCCAGACCCGACTTCTCCCCAAGGGCTCCCGAACACGAGTCTCTGTCCATCAGATCCCTTCCAAGATCGGATCCTCCTATCGGTCAGGTACTCTCACAGAGGGATAGCCCTCCTCCAGAAAGGGACCAGGAGGAGGAGGAAGGGGTATTCGATTATTTCAGGGAAGAGGAGGAGGAATCCCGAATGGGATCTTCTCGTTTCAGTGAACCTCTCTTAGAGGCAGAACCGAGCGAGGGGGAAATGTCGGAGGATGAGGGGCTTACCCCCGACCAGCCTACATTCGTGGGGTTGTTCAAGCCCCACATGTTCAAGTCCCTTCTGTTTAAGGCCAAAAACATCTCTGGCCTACTTTCCCAGTCTCCCTCTGCTCCCCCCTCCACATCAGAAGGCCAAGAGGACTCCATATTTAAGCAGCCCATGGTGGAGGCCGAGGTCATCCCGGCCCCTCCCATTTTTTCAGACCTAGTGACAAAGCAGCTGACTTCCACGGGGCCCCCCCCTGCACCTTCCAACCAGGACAAGAGATTCTTTAATCTCGACTCGGACTTTTCTAGTCTTCTAGACATCCCCGAGGTTGATCAGCCCATCGTGGACCTAGCGTCCTCCTCCACCCCCAGTGAGGCATTGGAGGCACTGAAGCCCGAAGACAAACGGGCGGAACTGGCCTTACGCCGGGCCCACCAATCCGATGCTTGGGCCATTAGATCGGCCACGGCTGCCTCCTTTTTCACCAGGTCCTCAATCCGGTGGCTTCGTCTGTTGAAGCAGCACGTCCCCTCCTCCAACACACGTGCACATCAGGATATAGCCAAGCTCGTGGCGGCAGCGGAATTCTCGGCTGACGCCACTTACCAATCAGTGAAGTTTGCCTCTAGAGCTATAACTTCACATGTCACGGCCCGCCGCCTGCTCTGGCTCAAACACTGGCAGGCGGACGTTAAAAATAAAGTTAAACTGGCCACCGTTCCCATTAAGGGAGACAAACTGTTCGGCCCAGCTCTAGATCCCCTGCTAGTTGAGGGCCACAGTAAGAAAAAATTTCTCCCCTCCCTCTTTCGGAGGTCAGAACTGAGAGGCCCTCAGCCCTTTCGGAGAGGCTCCCCCCGTCCCTTCTATCAGCCCTCCTTCCCGCCCAGATACCCGAGACCCCCTTCCTTTCGATCCCAACCTCAGGATCGAACCGACATGGGCGACAGAAGCAGAAGGGGCAGCAACTATAGGGAAACCCTTTAGGGGATCAGGGGGAAGACCCTTCCGTCGTCCCAGATAGAGTACGTTCCTCCCTCCCCATTGGCGGCCGCCTCAGACACTTCGCTGCCCAATGGGAAGCATCTACCTCCGACGCTTGGGTTAGAGACACCATCAGTTTCGGTCTCGCCCTTAAGTTTCAGACCGCCCCCCCTGACTTCTTCATGACATCCCCCCCCTCAAGGGACCCCTCCAAACGTCAATTGATGGATGCCGCCATCCAGCATCTCCTTGACATTCAGGCCATTCAACCCATTCCCCCAGCCCAGCGAGGGCGAGGATTTTACTCCCACCTCTTTGTGGTTCCCAAGCATTCCGGGGGATGGAGAGCAATTTTAGATTTAAAACGACTTAACCGTCATTTAATTCAGCGCAAATTCAAGATGCACACCTTGCAATCTATCCTCTTGGGTACCAGGCAAGGGGATTGGCTATCCTCCATAGACCTTTCCGAAGCATATTTACATATCCCAATCCAGCCCTCCCACCATAAATTCCTCAGATTTTGTTATAACAACCTTCACTTTCAATATGTGGCCCTCCCTTTTGGTCTGGCATCAGTCCCGAGGACCTTCACCAAGGTCCTCGTGGCTCTAGCGGCCCACCTCAGAAGCCTTCCCGTACGCCTCCACTGCTATCTGGATGATATTCTCATCCTCTCCCCGCCCAAACGCCAGGCAGAGAGGGACACCAGGATTACTCTCTCTGCTCTCCAGGCCCACGGGTTCCTTATTAACTGGAAAAAGAGCCAATTGGCTCCCTCCACCCGAATTACTCACCTGGGGGCCGTAATCGATTTGGTTTCAGAAAAGGTCTTCCTCTCCCCAGAGAGGTTCCTCAGTATCCAAAGTTTGGTCAAAAAAATTAGGCGATCAAAAAAGGTTTCTTTACTTGACCTCTCCAAACTCCTAGGTAAGATGGTCTCATGCATATCCATTGTTCCCTGGGCCCATTTACACAGCAGATCCCTGCAGTGGTTCCTGCTCCCATTCCAAAGATCCGGAAGAAGCAATTCGAGATCCAGGGTCAAGGTACCTCCACAGGTCCTCACGTCCCTCCTCTGGTGGATCAACCCCGCCATCAACAAGGGGCAGCTCTTCAAAGAGCCCCAGAGGCTTACCCTTACCACAGACGCCAGCTTATCCAGATGGGGCGCTCACACCAACTCGCTCAGGGCAGATGGTCAAGGACAGAACAAGGATGCAACATCATCTAGCTGGAGCTTCACGTCGTCCATCTGGCCCTGCGAAGCTTCCTCCCTCAGGTGCGTGGACGTCATGTCATCCAAGGACCCAGAGTCTGCAGGAAAAATGGAGAGGCACACAGTGCAA
>NW_020769559.1:138901-156529 GCF_900518735.1 Pseudonaja textilis
GCCAGGTTAGCGGCTGCTTGCATTCTATCACCTGCTGCTGTTTTGGGACGGCAGATTGCAACTCTCGGCGGCTATCGTCTGTGCTGTTTCGTCGGAGAGCCCCAATCATTTTGATTAGGGGCTGAAACTGCCTTAGAGGGGCAGCGGAGTAAGAGGAAGCAGTAAGCCTGATTGTGGGGAGCCACACCTCCCCCCCGGGCTTGGTTTTTTTTCCTCCCGAAGACGACTGCAGTGGTGGTCTAAAATGACCATCCTGAAGAGGACGACTCAGCTGGACTAAGATTTGTGCAGGAGGGAAGAAAGAGGTGGATAACATCTGAACCGGGTCAACTGGGCAATTTAACTAAACAAAAGTACCCTGGGATTAAGGTAACATAGAATTTTTAAGAAAAGAAAAGTGAGCGGCGAAATTACAAAGGGACAGAGAAAAAAAAAGAAAATATTTTTGACAGCTAAATGGGGCTTCGAACCGGGAAAGGAAGAAGGTGGAATTAAAGATTTAATAAAATTGGACTAAAATATTTTGGGAATAAACAAGTATAAAACTAAAGCTGGACTTAAGATTGTCAAAGAATAATAATAACAAAGTTTACAAATTGGAGACTGGACTGTGCTGGAATATTGAGGTTCGAAAAACCTTAAATAAAAAAATAGGAGAAAAAGGTGAAGACTTTGTATAATGGAGAGTGTCACCTTTTGTCACTCCTTCCAGGAAATGCCTCCAAGATAGTAAAGCCCATCTCATGGCAAACGCCTCTTTTTCCCAAACCTCCCAACTATGCTCTGTGTCTGTCAACTTTTTGGACACATAAGCGCAAGACATCAGCTGGTCTTCAGAGTTCTTCTGGAGAAGAATTGTCATGGCAGCCACATCAATAGCATTAGCTTGGACTATAAAAGGTTTGGTTGGATCCGGGTGCTAGAGGATGGGCTCAGTGGCAAATAGACGTTTTAAAGTTTCAAAAGATTTCTGACAGTCCATTGTCCAAGCAAGGGGTTGATTGGGTTTTGATTTGGTTGGGGAAGACCCAGTTTTCAGTAACTCTGTTAAAGGGAGGGTGTTGAGGTAATTCCCGGTTAGGAGAATGAGCACACACAGGGAGACGTAGTGAGAGTAGTGAAGAATAACACACAACCAGCACACAGCTACACTGTATAGTAAAATGTAGGTTTTACTTCCAGTAAAATGTAGGTTTTACTTCCAGTAAAATGTAGGTTTTACTTCCAGTAAAACGGTTAAGCAAAGTTCAACAAACAGTCCAAGTCATTCACAGTTAAAGCAGTCAGTTTTCAGTCCAGGAATAATCCAATAACAAAGTCCAGTATCAAAAACAGTTCAGTAACAGACTCACATCAAATCCAAGAATAAGGATGATCAGTAACGGTCAATAGGGAAAAATGCAGGAACAGCAACACTCTCAGCAACAACAGAACAGGACTAAACAACCCAGGTTTCTGGCTCCATCTTATGGCCATTTGAGGAACCACACCCAATTACAATTTTAGCATTCTCTTAAAGAGACAGTATTAAAATGTCTATCCTGGTTTATATATTTTCCAACCCAAATGTTAGGTGACTTACATTCCTAACAGAGGGCAACCTTGGCAAATGAAGGAATAAATTGTCTATAGAAATTTGTAAAACCCTTGAGGCCTGATAATAAACTATACAAGGAAAAGAAATATTATGAAAAGACAAGCCTCTAAAGTACTAAAGGAAGATTATAAAAGACTTGAAAAAGAACTACAGAAAGTGCCACAGAAAAATGACACTAAATTAAAAATGGACACAATTAAACACAAAATGGGATTAATGGAAAAAGAACAATTAGCACAAAAAATTAGGGGTGCAAAGCAGAATTATTTTGAAGACGTAAATAAACCAGGTAGATGGTTAGCATATAAATTGAGAAAGGAGAATCAAGAAAAATAATGCAACTAATAGATGATCAAGATCAAATTTGCTATGGAAATAAAGAGAAGAAAATTATACGAGACTATTATGGAAAATTGTATGAACAAGAAAATATAGATGATGAAAGAGTCAAACAATATCTGCAGAATGCCAATCTACCCCAAATACCTAAAGAGACTGAAATGATGTTAGAAAGCAATATAACGATGATGGAATTAACTGAAGCACTTAAGAAGCAAAACAATGGAGGAACTTCCGGTTGCAAGGCTTCGGCGGCAGCAGGAATCTGCTTCTCTGCGGGTCCCTGCTGCGCTCGCTGCCGAGGTACCCCCGATCCAACTGGATTCGGGGGTTGTCGCTGCCCTGAAGGGGCAGTGGAAGACAGAGGAGATCCGGGCAGGGGTCTGGGGATATCGCACCCCCTTTCCCCAGCCGGCTAGACTCCTTTTTCATGAGGCGGTGGAGCAGCTGTCAGTAATGGCAGCCACAAAGAAATCTTCAACCGGATAAGATTGCGCAGGAGGAAGAGCCAGAAGGAGAAGTTTTCTTGGCTGAACTGGGACATTAAGTTACTTTTAAAACACCCTGGAAACCTGACTTTGGATTGATACATTTGTTTCCAAAAGAATTTGTTACATCGGCGAAAGTGCTGAAGGAAAGTTCACTCCCCTTCCTTACGGAGAAAGAAAGGAGCACAGAAAAACCTGCTTTTTAAAGGTAAAAATAAGCTCTTTGTTATAAGTGGGAAGGAGAGGACTAAAAATTTTTTTTAAAAATTTTGTTGGAGGAGACGCCTTGAAGATTATAAGACCATCAATTAATTGTAATACGGCTTTTAAAATACATTTGGGATTTTGCCCTGGAGGAAAAACTGTAAAGAGAAGAAGCGGAAATAATTTTTGTTTGTTTGGATTGTTTGATAACTTTGACATTTGGAAATTACTTTAAGATTGAAAGCATCTGGGTTGTTTTTAAAAATCTATAATGGCACCATCTGTTGATGAACTAAAAATGGAATATGAAAAATTAAAAGAAAGACAGCAAAATGGCAAGGATTCCTTGGGAGCTGCCTTCCATTTTTTAGAAATGGTGGTTTCTATATACCAGCAAATACTTGAGGAAGAAGGAGAAGGAGAAGAAGAAGAAGAAAAGGAAGAAGCCATCTTTAATGGACTAAAAAGTTCGATTAAGAAAGAAAATGGGAAGAGAGGAAGGAAAAATGAGAATTTAAGATTTAATCAAACAACCAAGAAAAAGAAAAATAGGGTGAAAAGAAGGTACTATGTTAGAAAGCAATTGAAAAGAGAATTACAACAGAGAGGGGAAGTTAAAAAGGGGGAGGCTAGGAGGGGGGGGGCAAAAAGACCAGATTGGAGAAGAAAGGGAGGGAAAAAGAAAAAAAAGCCACGGGCTAGAACAAGATTTCAAAAAGAAATTTTTTTTTAGAGATGAAGGATAATGGATAGTGCATAATTAAAGAAGATTCTGCAAGAGTGCATAAGATAGTATTGTAGTATTTGCATTTGAAATAGTTTATTGGAATATTTAATAAAATAATGTTTAATAATGATAGATATTAATATTTAATAAAATATCAAGGAGAATGTGTAAAATGATTAATGCTTAGTTATAGTTTAATTTGTTATTGTCTTAATGTTATTATAACCTTAGTATTTTATTTTGTTATTCTAAAACAATGTACTTATCAGAATTAGAATTAGAATGGAAATTATACATTTAACTATACTATAAGTTTACTATTCTTTTATTTTAAGATTTAATATGTAGAATGTACTAAGCAGAATCAGGATGGAAATTATGTATTTTAAGTTTCACTTTAGGGGAAGGCGTGATACTTTTTTTTGTTAAAGAGAAGAGATAAATAGATGATTGGTAAAGAACGGACAAAAGATTTAAGCATAATGATTTTGAAATAAGATGAAATAAATAAAACATAATTAAGAGAGTGAAAAGATGGGAGAAGTTATATAGAAAATATATAATGGTTAATAAGATATGAAGGGTATATAAGGTGAGCATGAATTTGATTTAGGTCTGTCAAAAAAGATGTAACCCGGGCCTAAGCCACTTTTCAAAAGAAGTTCTATGTTTTATGTTTTGTGTGTTGATTAGTTATGTTTGATTGTAAACTAATAAAACCTTGGAGGAATGAAACCAAAGGAAGAGAAATTGGGGAAAGACATGTATAAATGACAACTAAGGAGGTTTTTTTTAATGTTTTGCTTTAGGTTATGTATTTTGTGTGCTTATGACTGATTGAGAATTACTAAAACTTTGATGAAAGAAATATAATTGAACAAAAGTGAAGGGAGAAATAATGAGAAATTTGGAAAAGATATATATGTGGAAATGGAAATGTGATAATGTGGAACTATGTTTTAAAAAATAATGGTTTATTTGCCTTGTTAAAATTTATAAGTAATTCTTAGAAAGGAGGTTTTATACTTTTATGTTTTATGTTTTGTTTGTCTTCAAAAATCAATAAAACTTGTTCTTAAAAAAAAAGAAGCAAAACAATGGAAAGGCACCAGGTCCTGATGGACTTCCAGCAGAATTTTATAAGACATTACAGGAATCCTTGAACCTTCCATTGTTAGAAGTTATGAATGAAGTCATGTCAAAGAAGAGGATACCCAAATCATGGTCAGAAGCATATATTACACTTGTTCCAAAGGAGGACACCGACCCACAACAAATTAAGAATTGTAGACCTATTTCCCTGCTAAACTGAGATTATAAAATCTTTGCTTCAATATTGGCAGAAAGACTTAAAAGATACTTGAATAACTTTATTCATCCTGATCAAAATGGGTTTCTGCCAAAGAGACAAAGATAACATGAGAATAATCCTGGATACTTTGGAATTCTATGAGGCACACCCTGAAAAACAAATGGCTTTGATATTCTTAGATGCACAGAAAGCCTTCAACAATGTGAACTGGCGATTTATGTTATTACAGCTGGAGCAGATGGGCTTTGGTAAGAAATTTATCCAAGCCATAGAAACAATATATCATCAACAAACAGCAAAGGTAATGATAGAAGGAGAATTGACAGATTCTATTGAGATAAGGAAAGGGACAAGACAAGGCTGCCCACTCTCACCTCTCTTGTTTGTGTTAACTATGGAAGTGTTAAATAAAAATATTAGAGAAAAAAATATATTAAAAGGATGAAAATTAAAAAGGAAGAATTTAAACTGCAAACATTTGCAGATGACCTGGTTTTTATCTTAGAGGATCCACTAGAAACAGCACTCAAATTGATAGAAAAGATAGAGGCATATGGAAAAGTAGCTGGTTTGAAAATAAATAAAGATAAAATGAAGATCTTGACAAAGAATGTGTTAGTAAGACAAAAGGAAGAATTGGCGGGCATTTTGAAGATTCAGGTCACAAATAAGGGTAAGTACTTGGGGATATATTTGACAGCAAGATGTAGTACACTTAAAGAGAATAACTATCTTAAACAACAGATTGCGACAGATTTGGCAAAATGGGAAAATTTACAACTGTCACTAATTGGGAGAATATCAACAATTAAGATGAATATATTGCCTAGAATTTTATATCTGTTCCAGACAATTCCAATTAGGCTAGGGAAAGATTACTTTGAAGATTTAAATAGAATAATGTTGAAGTATATATGGCAGGGAAAGAAAGTGAGAATAAAATTAAAACTGTTGCAAGATGCTAGAATGAGAGGAGGATTTGGCCTGCCCAATTGGGAGTTATATTGTCAAGCAACAAACCTGATGTGGGTTAAGGAATGGATAACACTAAGAAATATTAGATTATTGACATTAGGAGGACATGATTTGTTGTTGGGGTGGCATGTCTTTTTATGGTACAAGGGAACTAAAACACAGGGGTATTTTAGAAGACATTATATACGTGAGGCTTTCTTATTAAACTGGGAGAAGACTAAAAAGCAATGCTATTTAAAAATTCCAGTCTGGTTATCGACTATTGAAGCTTTTTCTTATCCAATAACATTTAAAAAGGAACCAACAGTTAGATATGGTGAAATATTGAATGAAAAGAGTGAACTTAAATCTATGCAAGAATTAGAAGAACAAGGTATAAAGATGAATTGGTTTTCATATGTGCAAATATGTTCTAGATACCATAAAGATTTTAAAACAAAAGGTTTTTATGAGAAATGGACTGACTTAGATTAAGTTTTGACAGGTACTGATGAAAAGGTAATTAAAAAAATTATATGGACATTTATTGGAAATTAAGCTAGAAGAAGAACAAGTTAAAGAAATGAAGATTGCTTGGGGGAAAATTTTTGGATATGGGATTGATTTAGAGAAATGGCAAAAACTGTGGTCTCAAAATTATAAAATGACAATGTCAACAGCATATAAAGAAAACTTGTATAAGATGTTTTACAGGTGGCACTTACCCCCAACAAGAATAGCAAGAATGTTCAAGAACAAATCTAAGAAATGTTGGAAATGTCATCAGATACCCGATTCATATTACCATATGTGGTGGACATGTGCAGAAGCTAAAAGATATTGGACTAAAATCCACACATGGTTTGAAAAAATGACAAAGAAACATATAGATTTGAAACCAGAAATATTTTTATTGGGAATTTTACCTGAAATATATAGTAAGGAATGGATTTAGGATGATAATATGAATTGTTATAAGATAAATCAATTTAAAAATATGGAATATCTCACATAACATGAATAATAGTATAGTCAAATGATTAACAATGATAATAAATGTATTTAGAAATATCTGTATGAGAATATATACAAATAATTGTAAGCGAGGACTATGGAGAAGATGCACAAAAAATTTTGTAACCAACCGACACACTATATGTATGTAATTGGAAGATGGCTTTATGTTTTTATGTTTTGTTTGTGTATGTTTGTTTAAAAATAAAAAACTCTTTTAATAAAGAAATTTGCAAAACCCAAAAAGCTTTGAAGTTGTTAATGTGTTTTAGGGGGTTGCCAGTCTATCACCGCTTTCACTTTTCCAGGGTCCATCTCAATACCCTGGTTAGATACTCGGTAGGCCAGGTAATCCAATGACTGTGATGACCCGTAGTCTCTCAAAATAACCCAAAACCCAAAACATACATTAAAGTCCGGTAATGCCTTCAACTTCACTGTTTTATTAGGCACAGTTTAAAGTCACAAGAGTAAATAATGAGGCAAAAAGAAAACCAAAACAAACCGCATTGACAAGAGTTCCGAAGCAAGCCAAGATAATTAATCATACATTCCAGGAAGATAACCGAGGAGAGTCCATGGGAAGAACACCAGCAAAGATAAACCTCTTTCAAAGTAAACACTAAACTTTGACTCCAGCAATTCTGACTACGCAGTTACAAACTTATATACATAGCTCCCAGCTGCAAGCCACGAGGAGGATCATGGTAATCTCCTCCTGAGTAGACCTCGCTTTTCCCTGATCCTCTCCTCCCTGTGTGACCTAGGATGGATAGGGGATGGGCCTGGATCCTCCTCTGACTGCTCAGCTGGCCTCTGCCCTTCCCCAGCCTCCTCCACCACCTCTGGAGCCACACTCCCACTCCCTGTTGGCTGTTCCTCCTCTTCCTCAGAGTCAGTCTCCACCAGGGGCATGACAATGACTCTTTATGGAATTCACAGTTTGACAGCTTTACATATTACTTGGTGGCTAAAAGTTTTTTCAGCACTTGTCTGACCAATTTGACATGTTCTTCTATGGTTTCACTGAATATAAGAATCTTAACCAAGTAGACAAGGACCCCTTTGTACAGATGTGGCTGTAACAGATCATTGATGAGTTGCATAAATACTCCAGGGGGGGCCTGGAGTCTGAAAGGCATGACCCAGAATTGGAAGCTACCCAGAGGGCAGTTGAAGGTGGTTTTCCATTCATCTCCCTCCTTTATGTGAACTAGTAGGCTTCTCTCAGATCTAGCTTGGTAAAGACCTTGCCTTTTGATAGGTGATTTAATAAGTCCTTCATGAAGGGGAGGGGGTAATGTTTTTTTATGCACACTGCATTGATGCCCCTAAAATCCACACATAATAAAGCCACCATCTTTTGTTTTCTTTAAACAGTACTGGGGCTGCAAACCTAGATTTGCAGGTTCAATGAAACGTCTGTCTAAATTGTTATCGATGTATTTTCTCAACTCAGTCATTTCAGCTGGTGTCTTGGAATACATCTTTGGTTTTGGCAGTTTTGCCCTGGGTTCTAATTCTATGGCACACTCAGTGGCTCTTTGGGGGGTAAAATGTTGCATTCCTCTTCACTGAAAACCTCAGCCTGTATTCTTGTACCCTGTATTCTTTAGGGACTTTGGGCGCACCTGGAGGAAAGTCTGAAACGGTGGCTGCTGCTTCTGGTTGTGGATCTCTGTTGGGTGACAGTTTCTTTGTGGGAGGAAGAGGGGGAAGCGGGCCAACCCCAATTATGATTTTTCAGCATCCGTCTTCCCACTTGATGGTAGGGGCCCATTTATCTAGACAAGCAAGTCCCAATATGACAGATTCTGACATTTTTGGAGCCACTACAAAACGTATGAGTTTACGGTGTCTGCCCATCTCTAGTTTGATTAACTCTGTCAATTGGGTGGTTGGGACTTGCTCAATTAAAGTCCCATCTACTTGTTCAAACCTGATTGGGTGTTTCAGGGCTTTAGTCTTTATTCCTAATTGTTCAATGATGGGGAGTCCAATAAGGCATCTGGAAACCCGATATCTATTACGGCTTCTATCTCCCCTGCCTCCCCCATGTCAGGCACCACCAACTTCACTTTAACTGTAAAAGTGGGGATGGCAGCACTCACCATAGGGTCGACTTCTTCATCGGCTTCTCCAGGAAGAATTTCTCAGGTCGGAAGTTCCATGCTCCTTTCTGTGTGGAGGGGACCTTGTGTGTCTAGCAAACTGACTAGTGTCTGGAGGCTTCTGTGGATTTCTTTGACCCCTGGCAGCTGTACAAGGCCTCAGTTGTGGAGCTTGTGGAACAGGTGCAGGAGCCAGTCAGCTGCTTTATGGACATCCTGGCCACAATGATAGCACTTTATCATTGTTGTGGGTCGGGTAGGAGCAGCTTCAGCAGGTCTGGTCAGAGGCTGCTTGGCCACAGCGCTCTTAGGAGGGCCTTCAGAAGGGGGTTTTCTTTGAGGGTTGATTTCCCTGTCCAGCTTGAGGGACACTGCATACCAATCCTGTAGTGTCTCTGATATTCCTCTAATGTGGCATGCTTTTTTAACTTCGGGGCAATAGTGTTTTTGAAATAGTGCAGAAGTATTCTTTCAGACCAGTTCATGAGGTTGCTTGTGACCCTTCTAAAGTCCCATACAAAGTGTTTTAAGGGTCACTTGCCTTGTTTCATTTCCATTATTTTGTCTTCACTTTCCCCAATTCTGTCAGGATTCTCGAACCTAAACCTAAGGAGTTCAAGGAAAGCATTGACATCCTGTAGTTCTGGGGTTTCCTCATAGTGCAATTGAGCTACCCAATTGGAGGCATCCCCCTCATTCATCCCATCTGTGATTGCAGCAACCAGGTCACGATCTGTTGCATATTGGTTTCCAAAACGATCTATGTGGGACCAGATTCGAGTAAGAAAGTAAGCAAAACATTCGCTTTGTCTGTCAAACGTTGTCTCAGCTGTTCGTCCAATGTTAGGGCTGTAAACAGACCACTCACTCTTGTAGATTTAGTGAAGTTTTTATTCACCTCTTGTGCCCAAAACAGCGGGTAACAATGAGCAAAATATATTAAAGTCGGCTCTGGTTTGCGTTGCAATCCAGAGCTGTATTTATACATGTCATTCATTAGATAATCACTTAATAACTATAACTACCTTCCAGCTGCCACTGGTGCCTAACATCCAGAACATTGCAATTAAATGCAGTAACTTTCCCCCAGCCCCGTATTGGCAATTCCATTTACCCTCGTCACAACCTCACCCTGTCCCGTTCTGGCCCCACCACCTAACTACACCACCACCCGTGATTCTGTCTAATTGTTGCAATCTTTAGCCATGAGTCCTCAGTTCAGCACAACTCCCTCCCAGGGCGCTGACATCATCTATCCATGATTTAGGAAGTCATCGGAACGTCTCATCCTAATGCTGACACAGCGATGCAAGCAAGTCCGTTCCTTGAGGTAAGGGATGTGTGCGTACCGCCGTATTGAGCCTCAGTTGTCTCGGCTCCATCTCATTCATCAATGGAGTTGTGACACATTGCTTTAGAAGCCATTTGGTCTGGTCTGAGGGGGTGTGTGGGATCGCCATAGTAACTGCGGGCTCAGCTGGAATGTATTGAGCTGGCCTAGGCATGTAGGCGGGCTGTGTTGGGATATGCTGGCTGGTTGGGGCACTCTGGAAGAAGGGCCCCTGCAGGGTTGCTCCAAGGGGTGGCTGAATTGGCAGCTGCTGAGCAGAGGCCATTTGTTGCATTCTTCTCTGCGATGGGAAGAGGGGGTGGCTGCCATCTGCTGCCTGTGCACATCCCTTTGCTGAGAAGGGATTGCTGCTTCTCTTTGGGCCCAGGCTGCTCCCAAACCAGGTGGTGCAATGGGTGCTGGCATTCACTGGCATTGGACCCACCCTTGTCCAGGATAAAATCCCCACCCTGAAGGAATACTCTCTGCAGGGGGTAATCTCCTTTCTGGCTGTGGAGGGGGAGGACTTGGGGTTTGTAACTCTTGTGGTTAGCTGGCAGCAGGTGCAGACAGTGGAGAAGAACGAGGATTCGGAGGAGGGGCCGGGACCATCAAGGAGTGGACTGCTGCCTTCAGAGATGGTGGGGGCTGGCAGCAGTGACGAGGAGGTTTTAGAAGAACTTGTGCTCAGTGCATGTGATCTCAGGATGCTTCATAGGATGGAACTGTTAGGAATGTAAGTCACCTAATAGTTGGGTTGGAAAACATATAAACCAGGATAGACATTTTAATACTGTCTCTTTTAAGGGAATGCTAAAACTGTAATTGGGTGTGGTTCCTCAAATGGCCATAAGATGGAGCCAGAAACCTGGGTTGTTTAGTCCTGTTCTGTTGTTCTGGAGAGTGTTGCCGTTCCTATTGAGTATTACTGATCATAGTTCGTCTTGGATTTGATGTAAGTCTCTTACTGAACTGTTTTTGATACTGGACTTTGATTTTGGATTATCCCTGGACTGAAAACTGACTGCTTTAACTGTGAATGACTTGGACTGTGTTTGAACTTTGCTTAACCATTTACTGGAAGTAAAAACCTACATTTTACTATATAGTGTATCTGTGTGCTGTTTGTGTATTATTCTTCACTACTCTGACTACGTCTCCCTGTGTGTGCTCATTCTTCTAATGGGGAATTACCTCAACACTGGTTATGGGCCCAGGCCATACCAGGCTCAGATAACTGAGAGTTGGTGTGAATGCACAGTATACTGTATACAGACAGCTGTTTACTGTTTAATTGTGGTTTAATATCCTGGAAAAGATGGCACAAGACACTTCAACAAGTCTATCACTGATAACCCGGTGGGATGGAACAAACTATGTTTCCTGGTCTATGAAGTGCAGTCTACTTCTGCGTAGAAAAGGGTTATGGAATGCAGTTCAGAATCCATCGGATGAAAATGCTTCGGATCCAGAAAATGAGGACGATGCCAAGAAGCTTGCTGACTTTAAACAGAACAACAAACGAGCTCTTTGTATAATTGGACTAACACTGAGTGACCAGCAGCCAGTCCATATTCGTGGAGAAGAGTCTGCTGCTAGGTGTTGGGAGAATCTGAAGAGGATTTATGTTCGTGACAGTGTAGGTGCACACATACATCTTACACGTAAACTGTTTAGAGCACATCTTCTGAAAGTAGATATGTTAGCTCATTTGAACTTCATGAAAAGAACTTTTCAAGAGCTACATGAAAAGGAACTGACATTTTCAGAGCTGCATCAAGTTTATATCATTCTTTCCTCATTGGATGAAAGTTATCATGATTATGTATCTTCACTGGAAGTCCTGCCCAGAGATAAACTGACATTGACTGACATAACTGGAAGGTTGTTAGAAGAAGCAAGAAGACGACTGGATAGGGACCAACTGAGGAAGGAACAACCACAAGAAGATAATTTGTCTTCAACTGCCTATACTGTTAGGAAATGTTTTTCTTGGGCTAGGGGACATATAGCTAGATTCTGTAAGGGAAAAAAACAGAATACTGGTAATCACCAGAAGGCTAAGAAGAATGGTAGTTTAGCTATGTCTAGCAATTCAACTGTAAAGCATGATTTGTGGGTTGTTGATAGTGGAGCATTGCAGTGCATTACAAAAGATAGAGAGAGGTTTGTAAAGATGTCCACAAGAAAGCAAAATGTATCATTGGCAAATGGATGGAAGATGAAAGCTTCTGGTGAAGGTACTGCCTATTGTTCTTGTGTAAACAAGCATTTAACTATGTTATATGTACCTAAACTGAAATTTAATTTGCTATCAGTAAGGGCTTTAGTTAATATTGGTTATGTAGTAACCTTTAGGGGAGATAACTGTATAATAGAGAAAGAGGGTAAAAGTGTTACTACTAATTTAGAGAATGATTTATATGTGATACATGATGACCAGTTGAAGATGGCTAACTCAGTTTATAACAATGTTAAGCCACATGATGAATGTATACATTTACTGCATAGACGTCTGGGGCACATTAATTTCAAAATGCTCAAACAAACTGTTGAATTGTCAGAGGGAGTAAAATTGAAACCCTGTAGCAAGTATTTAAACTGTAATGCTTGTAGCCAAGAGAAAAGCAAGGTTACTCCAGCAAACAGACTAAATGGGTTTAAGACCAAAGAACCTTTAGAGGTTGTTTTTGCTGACATAATTGGTCCTAAGAAACCCAGTTTGGGAGATGCCTGCTATGTTTTGAGTATAATGGACCATTACTCACAGTACGGTTTCTGTTATCTCATGAAAAACAAAACAGAAACATTCCAACATTTCTTTAATTGGCTAAGGTTTGCTGAGAGAAAAATGAGGAATAAAGTAATTACTTTAGTTACTGATAATGGGACTGAGTTTGTTAACAATAGATTCCAAACAATGCTGAAATTAGCTGGTGTCAAGCATAAACGTTCTACACCTTACAGACCACAGCATAACTCGTTTGTAGAATTAAGAGGGCAAACATTGCAAGCCATGGCTCGTACTATGTTATCTGATTCAGGTTTGCCTGAAACACTGTGGGGTGAGGCCATAATGTGTAGCAATCATGTGTTACACAATGTAGTTAATACAACAACTGGAGAATTGCCATTCACTCATTGGCATGGGAGAAAACCAAATTTAAGTTATCTACACACATTTGGAGCTCCAGCATGGGTGCATGTTATGTCTCACCTATATTCATAGATGAGAAGACAAGGTTTCAAAATTCAAAAATATTCAAGCAGAAATAAAACCGAATTCAAAAGGCTTAAATTAGCACAGTTGTCCAGTCCTTGGCAGACTTCCCGGAACCTGTCAGGCTAATCAGAATTGTCCATAACTCACAAGGCCACTTCAAATGTATTCTTCCGACTCATCAAACACTTTGCTTCCAAGCAAAGCTTGAGAGTCAGCACGCCTCTTTAAATCACCTGGATAGGCGTGTCAGTCTCTCCAATCAATGTTTGTCCTGACGCCTCCCTTCAGATTGACGTTTCCTGGTTCTTCTAGTTCTGGCGTCAATCCACGATCTATCAGTCATCAGAGTCAAAACTCCCAGCAGGATCGATCCTTCCAGTCACAACAGGTGCATATTCCCTCACAAGTAAGACTGAAAGGGCAACATAGAGCTAGGAAATTATTTTTCGTAGGTTACAAAGCCAACTATAGATCGTTTAGATTTTGGGGTCCAGGCACAGCTCATGTTTACTGTAGCGCTAGTGCTAAATTTCTTGAGCACGTTGGGTGTCACAAACTGGAACAGGAATACAACAATGATGTTATTATTGACACCCAAGTAGTCCCTAAAGATAAAATCAGTAAACCACGAATAGCCATTAAAGAGGAAGAACAGGCACAGGAGGAAGTAGGAGAACAGGCACAGGAGGAGGTAGAAGAACAGGAGCAGGTGCCACAGGTGAGTCCACCAGTAAGCCCTGTATTACCAAGATGTTCAACCTATGTAACACGACTACCTGATAGATATCACGCTAGTGTTGTATGCCAAGTGAATACAGTTCCAAATAACTATAACGAGATAAAACTGTATCCTGCTAAGGATCAGGCTGCTTGGCAGGAAGCAATGGATAAGGAACTGAAATCTTTACAAAGGTTGGTATATGAAAATGGCAGTTTACCACCAGTTAAGCATGCCATAGGGTGTAAGTGGATTTATAAAATTAAGACAGGTGTGGATGGGACTGTTACCCATAAAGCCAGGTTAATAGCACAAGGGTTCAATCAGACAGCAAACGACTACAATGAGGTGTTTGCGCCTAGTCTGAAGGCTACTACATTATGAGCAGCATTAGTGTGGGCAGCTAAAGAGAAATACATTATAAATCATTTGGATGTAGAGACGGCATATCTGCATGCACCGTTGTAACACACAATTTATTTAAAGAAACCTTTAGGTATTAAAAATGATAATACAACTGATTGCTGGAGGTTGAAGAAGAGTCTTTATGGCTTGAAGCAATCAGGATATGAGTGGAACTAATGTATAGTTAAGGATTTAACTAAGATAGGTTTTGTAGCTGGCATGGCTGATCCATGTTTGTTTAAAAATGTAATGGTGTAGTGTCATTGTTGCTATTGTTTACTGATGACATAGCATTAATCACCAAAGCTGAACAAGAAGCTCCTAAAATAATATCACTGTTAGAGAAGAAATTTAAGATAAAACAGGAGAAATCAAACAATCTCTTGGTTTAAAGATAGATAGAACTAGGGGAGTATACAAGATCTCATAGGCAGATAAAATTAACCAATTACTAAAAAGTTTTAAAATGGAACTTTGTAAACCGGCTAAAACACCGATGAGCCAGGAGTTTAGCCATAGTGATGTTCAAAGTCCTATTTTTGATAAGAACATTTATCAGTCCTTGATTGGTAGTTTATCTTATCTCAGTAATTGGTCAAGGCCAGATATTGCATACAGTGTTAACCAATTAGTGAGATTTAACGCTGAACCAACTGAAAGGCACTGGCAAGCTGCTAAGCGTGTGTTAAGATATCTAAAACAAACAATGCATTATGCATTGTATTTGGAGCCTAAGGATGAACTAAGTTTAACTGCATATGCCGATGCAAGTTTCGCTACAGACATAAATACACGTAAATCTACATCAGGTACTGTAGTATTATTTGGAAAAGTGTTGATTGGATGGAGGTCTATTCGACAGAAACATTTAAGTTTATCAACAATGGAGGCTGAATTCTCATGTTTGTCTTTATTATGTACAGATTTAGTTTGTTATAAGCAACTATTGATTGACATGGGAATTGATGTAACAGATTCTATTGTTGTTTATGAAGACAACCAATCAGCAATACAGATAGCTTCAAATATTGCTGTTAAGACAAGATCAAAACACACAGATTTAAGATATTTAAATGTGAGACAAAGTGTACAAAGTAACATGATTAAGCTGGAATACTGTATGTCAGAAAATAACATCGCAGATCATTTTACAAAAGCCCAAGGCTCTATAAAGCATAAGGCTTGCTGTGAGGATTATGGACTTAGAATGTAAGGTTGTATATATTGTCCTACCCAAAGGGGAGAATGTTAGGAATGTAAGTCACCTAATAGTTGGGTTGGAAAACATATAAACCAGGATAGACATTTTAATACTGTCTCTTTAAGGGAATGCTAAAATTGTAATTGGGTGTGGTTCCTCAAATGGCCATAAGATGGAGCCAGAAACCTGGGTTGTTTAGTCCTGTTCTGTTGTTCTGGAGAGTGTTGCCGTTCCTATTGAGTATTACCGATCATAGTTCGTCTTGGATTTGATGTAAGTCTGTTACTGAACTGTTTTTGATACTGGACTTTGATTTTGGATTATCCCTGGACTGAAAACCGATTGCTTTAACCGTGAATGACTTGGACTGTTTTGTTGAACTTTGCTTAACTGTTTAGTGGAAGTAAAAACCTACATTTTACTATACAGTGTGGCTGTGTGCTGTGCGTGTGTTATTCTTCACTATTCTCACTACGTCTCCCTGTGTGCGCTCATTCTCCTAATGAGGAATTACCTCAACAGGAACAGCTGAAGATGCAGAGATGACTCGGGAGTAAGGAGGCAATGTAATGGCCCCTCCCTCTAGGGAATATAAGCTTGGTTGCAAATGGTTTTTGCCTTTGCAGAAGGCAGAAAGCTTTCGGAAGGTTAAGTATGATGATAACAGACTTTGATTTATTTGAAGGTTTTTCTAATTGGATTACTTGGCTGCAAGCCATTTGGTAACTACAAAGAGGTATTTGTGGAATAAAGCCGTGAACGTTTCATTTTTGGAGTTTATCTGTGTTTGCTTTTGGAAACTTCGGCTGGGACAGAACAGTAACTTACCCAATGTCAGCTGTATCTGCTGTCTCTCCCTTACTTCTTGGGCCTGCTGGGCTGGGCCAATTCATAGGCCACCCCCAACCGACACCACACTGATTCCCCGGTCAATTCTCAGACCAGGGAAAGTAAAGGTGGGCTGCATTAGGACCCAGCTCATCTGGAGAAGTTGTGGCTATGAGACATAACATCTCACCTTAAGTTGCCGGGATTAAGTTCTGGGATTCCTGCCAACGACTGGCTTCGGGATAGAGGCCACAGGTTGCAGACTTGGGAGTTGTCTGATCCCAACATCCTGCCACTTCTCCACTCTGTCTCGTGGGCTGTCCTTAGAGGGCTGGAAAAAGAAAGGCATTCAGGCAGCTTCTCCTTCAATCTCATCCCTGGATTCAGCTCTGTCTGGCAGCTCCTCCATGAATACATCTCTGGAGGCTGGTTGCCTAATCTCCATCTCTCTTCTACAGCTTCTATTGCACACCTCTTCAGGAAGGGGTGGGATTCTACCAGTTTGCACCACTTCTATAGAACCGGTTGTTAATGTTCCTGTTAGTTCGGAGAACCGGTAAAACGGCCCCCTGGCTGGCCCCACCCCTCTCTGCCCGCTTCTCCTCTCGCTTCTCCGCTGCCTGCCCGTCAGTCCTTATCACGCATTCATGACATTGCCTGTGTGTGCAACACTACTGCCTGCTCTTGCATGCCTGCCAGGCCAGCCATTGCTGCCTGCCTTCCACTGCGGCCCTGCCTTTACTGATCTCCCTGGGTGAGTGAGGCTGTGCAAGCCCCGGTCGCCTTCCCCCCACTACCACTTGCCTTTTGCTGCTGCTGCTGCCCGTGACGTTCTCCTCCCCCCCCCTGGCCTTTTGCTGCTGCCGCCACCAGTCACCTTTCCCCCCACTTGCCTTCCGCCAAGGAAAACATGGAGAGGCTTGTATAGGATCCGGCCAGGTCAGCGGCTGCTTCTCTCACCTGTTGCTGCACAGCGGAAAGCTTCCAAGTTCACCCACTTCCCATTAGAAACGGACCCTGGGCAAGCAGAGCAGCAAGCCAGGTTGAATCCTTCTCTCTACTGCCCTGGAGCAGTTTCTGATGGGGGGGGGGTCAGAATCTTTCCGCTGTTTTGGGAAACTTTTGCTTTCCCCAAAACAGCAGCAGGTGATAGAATGCAAGCAGCCGCTAACCTGGC
>NW_020769559.1:174544-196877 GCF_900518735.1 Pseudonaja textilis
TCTATCTATCTATCTATCTATCTATCTATCTATCTATCTATCTATCTTACTATCATCTACCACCTAAGTAACTACCATCTATCTATCTGTCATCAATCTTTCTATTATCTATCTATCTATCTATCTATCATTGATAGGGTGCTGGTACTTACATGATACACCTGTTCTCTGTGAGCTGCGACGAGCATGCAGAAGTGGGAGGTGCTTAGTCTCTGCTCGGATATGCTGGGGTTAATTGATAGGATGCTCTTACTCCTCGGCTCCTCCCTAGGGTCCCCCAGTTTGGGGGAAGACGAAATGCTGCAACCCTCACCCTCTTCTTTTTTTACGTATGTCCAGATGGCCGGAACAGGATCCCACCAGATGGAAATTGGGTGGGGCTGGATGCTTGTTGCAGCTCACAGAGAATGGGCGTATCAGGTAAGTACCAACGCCCTTTGTCCCATGAGCTGCCCCGAACATTCAGAAGTGGGACATAATGAAGCTTGGCTTGTCCTACGGGAGGGCCTCCGTCTGGGTTGGAACCCCCCCACCATCTGAATGGACACATTGCAAAACCCTCCTACCAAAGGAGGCTTCGGCAAAGGCAAAAACATCAATTTTGTAATGCCTAATGAAAGGCAATGGGGAAACCCATGTTGCCGCATGACATATTTCTGCTATAGGAGCTTGAGTGGCCCAGGCCGCTGAAGTTGCGGCACTCCTTCTGGAATGCACAGTGATGCCTCTAGGCACTGGTAATGATTGAGCCTTGTATGCCTTGGCTATTGCAGCCTTCAGCCACCTGCCTATAGTTGAAGGTGAGACCTTGTGTCCCTGAGTGGTTGACTGAAAAGATACAAAAAGGGCTTCAGTCTTCCTGAAAGGAGCCGTTTGATGTAAATACATACAGAGAGCTCTGCGGACATCCAGTCAAAGCCATTGATGTTCTAGTCCCTAAGAAGGCCTCGGACAAAAGTTCAGGAGAACAAGTTCTTGTGCCCTGTGGAAGGCAGAATTTACTTTTGGTATGAACGTGAGGTCTGGTCGAAGAACCACTCTGTCGGCATGAAAAATACAAAGGTCTTGTTAGGCCGATAGAGCCACTATTTCCGAGATACGTCATGCTGATGTTATAGCTACTAGGAAAACTACCTTGTATGTGAGAAAATGGAGACTGGTAGTTTTCAATGGTTCAAAGGGGCCCCTTGTGAGAGCTGTGAGTACCTTGTTAAGGTCCCAGGTCAGATAACGATGTACCACTGGTGGGCATAAATTTGTGGCTCCCCAAAGAAAACTATTTATACATGGGTGATGTGAGATAGATCTTAAACCCTTCCAGGTCACCACCGAGGCCTGTCATCTTAAGGTGTTCGGTGAGAGACCCCTGTCGAGGCCATCTTGAAGAAACTCCAATACCTGTGCCACTGACGGAGAGAATGGGTCCACCTTGGATCTGATGCACCATTTATAGAAAATGTGCCATGTAGCATTATATATACAGCTCATTGAAGGACATCGAGCTGCCTGTATGGTGTTGATCACTCTGGTTGAGAGCTTCTCATTTCTTAGATGTCTCCACTCAACCTCCAAACGGCTAGGTGTAGCCATTGAGGGTCCGGGTGTTGGATTGGTCCCTGGGTGAGCAAAATCCTGTGCAGTGGAATTTTCCACGGTTCTTCTGTGGACAGACCCCTGAGATCCACAAACCACGGTCTCCTGAGCCAGTATGGTGCCACCAATATCAGTTCTGCTTTCTCATCCAACAGTTTTCAGACCACCTTGGGTATCAGCGGGAGAGGGGGGAAGGCATATAGGAGTCCTTGGGGCCACTGGCAACATAGGGCATTGATGTTTTCCACCCCCTGGGATGGGTACCTGAAGATGAATCTCAGGAGCTGCGAGTTCAGGGGAGAAGTGAACAGATCTATAACTGGGAGACCAAATCTCTGCACCACCTCCTGAAACAGTTCCGGCTGCAGGCACCACTCTGACTGGTCGACCGTGGCCCTGCTTAACCAGTCTGCCTGCGTGTTTGTCAGTCCTGAAATATGCTCCACCCTGATGGAGCACAGGTTCCTTTCTGCCCAAAGGCATAGTCTTTCTGCTTCCCTCATGAGTTGTTTCGAGTGGGTACCCCCTTGTCTGTTTATATGTGCTTTTGTTGTGATGTTGTCTGTAAGTATGAAGATGTTCCTCCTCCAAATATGTGGAAGGAAACTGCACAGAGACAGATGGACTGCCCTGAGTTCCAACCAATTTATACTGTTCAATCATTCTGCTGCTGACCAACGCCCTTGAGCCGAGAGGGACTGGAAATGTGCTCCCCATCCAAACAGGCTGGCATCTGTAGTGATGGTGAGTCTGTGGGGCTCTTTCAAAGGACAACCCTTGTTGATGGCCGGAACGGTCCACCAGTGTAGAGAGAGCAGAACTTTTCTTGGTACAAATACTCGTTCCTTGGAGTTGCTTTGTCCCGATCTTTGGTATGGACGCAGGTACCATTGGAGCGATCTAGTGTGGAACTGGGCCCAAGGAATAATAGAAATACAGGAGATCCTCTTCCCCAGTAATTTAGACAAATTGGCTAGAGCAACCCGTTTGAGGGTTCTGTTATTCTGAGCTAAGTTCTTAATGCTCTCCTGTCTCTCCGGGGATAGAAACACTTTTCCTTCAACTGTGTGTATTACCAAACCCAGGTGAGATAAACTAGTAGAGGGAGATAAATGACTCTTTGCCCAATTGATGGAAAAGTGTTGTTGAAGGGTTTGCAATGTAATTTGAGTATCCAATTCTGCCTGCTGGATGAGGAAGACAAGATCAAAATGTCATCCAGGTAGCACTGGAGTCTCACTGGAGTGCTCCTAAGGTGTGCGGCCAGAGCTGCCAGAACCTTTGTAAAAGTCCTTGGGGCAGATGACAAACCAAAGGGCAAGGCGACATATTCAAAATGTTGGTTGGTATAGCAGAATCTGAGAAATTTGGTGTGTGAAGGTCTAATTGGTATGTGTAAGTAGGCCTCTGTTAAATCAGTGGAGGTCAAAAAATCGCCCTTTCTTTTGCTAAGCAGAATGGATTGTAACGTATTCATTTTAAATTTGTGATAGACTAGAGTACGGTTGAGTCATTTTAAATCTAGGATTGCCCTCCATCCCCCGAACTCTTGGAGACTACAAAAAGTAGTCAGTAGAACCCCTGTCCTTGTTGATCCCGGGCTACTGGTTGGATGGCCTTAATTTCCAGTAAGTGATTGATCACTGTCTCCATCAGTTTCCTTTTAACAGGATCCCTGGAGAAAGGGCATTTCATGAAAAAGTTCGGGGGTGTGGAGTGGAACTCTAGAGCCAGGCCAAATCTGATGGTGTCACAAACCCAGGAATCCTATGTGGAAGAGTCCCATCGGTCTGCAAAGAGCCTTAATCGTCCTCCAATGGGAGTGAGATCCCTGGATTTATCTTGGATGATGGAAACCTCTGTTTCCTGTTCCCCTAAAAGATCTCTTCCCTTGTCCACCCCTACGAAGCCTGTCAGTGAATTCTGATCTATCTGACTGCTGGGCGCCCCTATATCCCAATACTCTCTGGAATCTAGGAGAGAATGGACCTTGATAATAGGGATGAAAGGAGCCTCTCTGAAAGGACTGATAATTTCTGCTGTCTGAGTGACCAAGGAGGGAGGGGAGAATCTTCTTCTTGTTTCTGGTCTCTATTAGCAGTGGATCCAGGGCAGTGCCAAACAATTTATCACCCAAAATTGGGGAAGAAGCTAGCTTCCATTTGTGTTTGGTATCAGCTTGCCAATGTCTAAGCCATAGCAATCGGCAGGCTGTAACCTGCGATGCCATGGCTCGAGCTGAAAATTTGACTGAATTAAATGTAGCATCCGCAGAAAACTCTGCAGCTGCAATCAGTTTGGCAATGTCCTGATGCGCTCTAATATTAGAATTTGGTATGTTGTCCCTCAGGTGATGGAGCCATCTGAGGGAGATCCTAGTGAAGAATGATGCGGCTGTTGTCGCCCTTATGGCCCACGCATTGGACTGATGTGCCTTTCGGAGAGCGATCTTGGCTTTTTTCTCCTCTGGTTTAAGGGCCTCCTCCGCTTCAGTGGGAATAGCAGAGGAGGATGCCAAAGCCACTACTGGCTCATCTACCTCAGGGGTACTCAGGAATTAGAAAATTCTGAAGCTAAATTAAAGAATTTTTATTGAAGCTTGTGGGGGCTGGGTACACTGCTGCTGAGGTCCACTGTTTCTGGATCAGATCTGAAAACATTTGCGGAACCGGAATAACATCAACCTCATTAATGGGTTGTGAGAAAATCAGATCCTCCAATTCTTCTTGAGATTCTGGTTGTTGGACAGAGGTAGACTTTTCGAGGTGAGCTATGGTTTTGGCCTTGAAGAGGAGGGATTTGAAAAGTTGTGGGTGAAACAGCCCTGTAAAAGTAGGTTGATCAGGCTTAATGTCCTCGTCATCTGACATGCCTCTTTCTAGGGGGTCCACCTCCAGGGGGACTTCACTATCGTGAACTGATACTGCATCTACTTGCTCCATTTGGTCCTCTCCTTCTCCCTCCTCCTGTAAATCATGTGAATGCATATGGGAAATCATAGAAAGCTCCCCTTGAGGAGGTACCTGAGGATAATGAAGGTCAGTTCTGCATAGAGATCTTACTGACTGTGAGTCGCATTCCGACACTGGGATCTGCCTGGCCATCATGGATTGTTGCACCCCTGCTGCAATTCCTCTGCAGATCGCCAGCTCCATCCATGCTTTCATTGTTTCTGAAACCTCGCCTGGCAGGAACTCCTCCTGGCATAGGCCAGTCGCTGTTGGCGTGAAGGTCGCCTCGGGGGCTCACCTTGAAACATGTACACCTGATGAGGCCTGTGCGGTATTAGCAGGCCCAGAAGTCATGGACGGGTCTAAGGCTACCAAGGTGTGTTGAATCTGAGGCGGTGGAGTTGGAGGAGGAGGCTGGGAAGTCCTTTCAACCTCCCTAGTGCATTTTTCAATTTGCTTTTACAGTGCCTTTTGGCGTCGGGTAGAATCTTTTTCTGCGGCCTTTGAAGGACCCTTAGCTTTTTTGGACTTATCCTGGGTCTGTGTGTCATGCCCCTGGTGGAGACTGACTCTGAGGAAGAGGAGGAACAGCCAACAGGGAGTGGGAGTGTGGTTCCAGAGGTGGTGGAGGAGGCTGGGGAAGGGCAGAGGCCGGCTGAGCAGTCAGAGGAGGATCCAGGCCCATCCCCTATCCATCCTAGGTCACGCAGGGAGGAGAGGATCAGGGAAAAGTGAGGTCTACTCAGGAGGAGATTACCATGATCCTCGTGGCTTGCAGCTGGGAGCTATGTATATAAGTTTGTAACTGCACAGTCAGAATTGCTGGAGTCAAAGTTTAGTGTTTACTTTGAAAGAGGTTTATCTTTGCTGGCGTTCTTCCCATGGACTCTCCTTGGTTATTTTCCTGGAGTTTATGATAAGTTATCTTAGCTTGCTTCGGAACTCTCGTCAATGCAGTTTGTTTTGGTTTTCTTTTGGCCTCATTATTTACTTTTGTGACTTTAAACTGTGCCTGATAAAACAGTGAAGTTAAGCTGAAGGCCTTACCGGACTTTAATATATGTTTTGGGTTTTGGGTTATTTTGAGAGACTACAGGTCATCACATTTTGACTCCTGCCACCCCTTCAACTTATTTTTGCTTCTTGTGGGGTGACCATGGTTCAGCTCAGAACAGAGATTGCCCAGTTAACACAGCAAGTGGCTCTTTTGACTGCATATATAAACCAGGATAGACATTTTCAAAGTGTATCTTTAAGAAAATGCAAAAATTGTAATTGGGTGTGGTTTCTCAAATGGCCATAAGATGGAGCCAGAAACTTGGGTTGTCTTAGTCTTCGTCTCAGAAGACGTCTCAGTGAGTCTCTGTTCCTTCTGATGGAGAGTTTTGCCGTTCCTTCTAAATGGACTGTTATTCTTTTTTTAAAAAAAAACAAGATTTATTGATTTTACAAACAAACAAACAAAACAAAACATCATTAAACATTAAAAACATAAAACCTCTTTCCATTGTAGATCTTTACAAGGCAAGTAACATATTGCTTTATATCACGTACTTATAATTTATCCCATTTCCATATAAACACGTAAATTCCCTTTACCAGATTCCATATTGTTTCTCTTTAATCATTATTCAATCATATTTCCTTTCTAATTTATCTGCTATTCAGTCATCACATTTATATTTTCCTCTGGCTTGTTTATAATTATTCTCATCTAGTCTTCCTCCGAGATTTTATTATTTAATTCTTAATTAAACACACACACATAAGACAAACATAAAAACATAAAACTTTCTTCTAGAAAGTAACTTGGCCCCAGATTACCTCTTTTTGTGTGGACTTCAATTGAATTCATGCTCTTCTTATATACCATTACCCATCTTATTTACCATTCTATATCTATTATATAACTCCTCTCCACTTTTGCCTCATCTTAATTCTGTTTTATATATTTAATCTTGCTTTAAAGAAAAATATTTTTATATCTTTTGTCCATTTCTCCATTTACATCTGTCTCATTTCCAATTTAAAAAAGAATAGTTTCCCCTGGAATCACTAATCGGAGTATGATGCCTTTCTATCACTCCTAAATTAAAATTTAAAATAACACCTAAATCCCAATCAGATTCTGCTTAGTACATTCTACTATTTCAGAAACCAATACTACAATAATAAATCCATAACAATCAACACATTAATCCATTAAACTCTATATTTAAACTAATATTTTAAACATTCCCTTTAGTATTTTATTAAAACTTAATATCATTCATTATTAAACCTTTTAAAGTTATACCTTGATATTTTAGTCTTTTATTAGATCTTAAAAAGTTCTGATTATCTACTTATAATACAAATACCACTATTACAATACTCGTGTACTTTGCAGAATCCCCCTTTTTTTTAAAAAAAAATCCCATATATTACCCATTATCCCTAAAAAAAAATTCCTTTTCTCCATCTTGTTTTATACCTTTGTAACTTTTTTCCCCCTTTTCCCTTTCCTTCTTAGCCCACCTAAACTTTTTACCCCCTCCTCTCCAAACCTCTGCCTTCTTGATTTCCCCTTTCTGTTGCACTCCTCTTTCCTTTTGCTTTCTAGCATTCTGTTGTTTTTGCATCTTCTTTTTCTCTTTCATAAACATTTTTTTATTTCTTAAGTCCTTCCTTTTCGCTCCTCTCTTTCTCCTTTCTTTCTTAGTCACACTGTTTAGTTCATTAAAAATATCTTCTTCTTCCTCGGCTTCTTCCAGCTGTTGTTTAATTTGCTGACACATGACAAGCGCCATATCTAGGAAACAAAGGGCTTCTCCCATAGCATCTTTGCCTTCTTTCTTTATTTTTAAATATTGTTCTTTTTAGTTCATCAAGAGATAGAGCCATTTTGAACTGTTTCTTCTTCTCTTTCTGTATCCTCTTCTTATTATTAAGCCAATCAGTTATTTCCAAACTTAAAACAGTTCCCAAAAGTCCCAAAATCCCACAGTCATCAAACAGTCCAGGCAGAGTACAAGCTTCTTCTTTTTACAATTTCTCTTCTAGGGGTGAAGTCAAATTAGGGAAAGAAAAAACGTCCAATCTGTGCTTTAAATCTTTCTTAGAATTAATTTCTATTCTCTTTATCTTCAAGGCATCTCCTCCAGCAAAGTCTTAGAGTAAAAATTTGTTTTCCCAAGCCTCTCCCTTCCCACTTATAACAAAGGAGTTTAGGTTTTACCTTCTATCAAAAGGCTGGTTTCCCTTGTCCATTTGTTAGTTCCATAAGGGAGGGAGAGTAACTTCCCCTTTTCGTCACTTTTCTTCGCAGCTGAAAACATCAATCGGGAACATTATAGCTTCCAAGCCAATACTTTCCCAGGTGTTAAATAGGTCCTTAAGGTCCCAGTTCGACCAAGAAAAAACTTTCATTTTAAAACTCCTTCTTCCTCCTGCACATTCTTTATCCAGTTGCCGGCCTCTTTATGGCGGCCATAAAGACCGCCGCTCCACCGTCTTGAGAGAAGGGGGTTATTGCCGGCTGGGGGGGGTTGCGATACCCCACACCCCCCGTCCGGATCCCCCCTTTCTTCAGCTGCCCCAACAGGGCAGCCTTAGCCTCCAAATCCGTCAGGATCGGAGGCACCAAGGCAGCTAGCACAGCAGGGATCGCAGAGAAGGCGAATCCCTGCTGTCATCGAAGCCGACAAACCGGAAGTTCTAAATGGACTGTTATTCTTGGATTTGACGTAAGTCTGTTACTGAACTGTTTTTGACACTGGACTTTGTTACTGGATTATTCCTGGACTGTACACTGACTGATCTTACCTGTGAATGACTTTGGACTGCTTGTTTAAACCGTTTCTGAAAGTAAAAACCTACATTTACTGTACAGTGTATCTGTGTGCTGTGTGTGTATTATTCAAACACTACTCTCAATACGTCTCCCTGTATGCGCTCATTCTCCTAAAGGGGAATTACCTCAACACTGGTTATGGGCCCAGGCCATACCAGGCTCAGATAACTGAGAGTTAGTGTGAATGCACAGTACTGTATACAGACAGCTGTTTACTGTTTAATTGTGGTTTAATATCCTGGTAAACATGGCACAAGACCCGTCAACGAGTCTTTCAATGATAACCCAGTTGGATGGAACAAACTATGTTTCCTGGTCTATGAAGTGCAGTCTACTTCTGCATAGAGAAGGGTTATGGAATGTAGTTCAAGACTCACCGGATGTAAATGCTTGGGATCCAGCTAATGATGATGCCAAAAAGCTTGCTGACTTTAAACAGAACAACGAACGAGCTGTTTGTATAATTGGACTAACACTGAGTGACCAGCAGCTAGTCCATATTTGTGGAGAAGAGTCTGCTGCTAGGTGTTGGGAAAATTTGAAGAAGTTTTATGTTCGTGACAGTGTAGGTGCACACATACATCTTACACGTAAACTGTTTAGAGCACGTCTTCTGAAAGGTGGAGATATGTTAGCTCATTTGAACTTCATGAAAAGAACTTTTCAAGAGCTACATGAAAAGGAACTGATATTTTCAGAGCTGCATCAAGTTTACATCATTCTTTCCTCCTTGGATGAAAGTTATGATGATTGTGTATTTTCACTGGAAGTCCTGCCCAGAGATAAACTGACATTGACTGACATAACTGGAAGATTGCTAGAAGAAGCAAGAAGACAGCTGGATAGGGACCAACTGAGGAAGGAACAACCACAAGAAGATAATTTGTCTTCAACTGCCTATACTGTTAGGAAATGTTTTTCTTGGGCTAGGGGACATATAGCTAGATTCTGTAAGGGAAAAAAACAGAATACTGGTAATCACCAGAAGGCTAAGAAGAATGGTAGTTTAGCTATGTCTAGCAATTCAACTGTAAAGCATGATTTGTGGGTTGTTGATAGTGGAGCATTGCAGTGCATTACAAAAGATAGAGAGAGGTTTGTAAAGATGTCCACAAGAAAGCAAAATGTATCATTGGCAAATGGATGGAAGATGAAAGCTTCTGGTGAAGGTACTGCCTATTGTTCTTGTGTAAACAAGCATTTAACTATGTTATATGTACCTAAACTGAAATTTAATTTGCTATCAGTAAGGGCTTTAGTTAATATTGGTTATGTAGTAACCTTTAGGGGAGATAACTGTATAATAGAGAAAGAGGGTAAAAGTGTTACTACTAATTTAGAGAATGATTTATATGTGATACATGATGACCAGTTGAAGATGGCTAACTCAGTTTATAACAATGTTAAGCCACATGATGAATGTATACATTTACTGCATAGACGTCTGGGGCACATTAATTTCAAAATGCTCAAACAAACTGTTGAATTGTCAGAGGGAGTAAAATTGAAACCCTGTAGCAAGTATTTAAACTGTAATGCTTGTAGCCAAGAGAAAAGCAAGGTTACTCCAGCAAACAGACTAAATGGGTTTAAGACCAAAGAACCTTTAGAGGTTGTTTTTGCTGACATAATTGGTCCTAAGAAACCCAGTTTGGGAGATGCCTGCTATGTTTTGAGTATAATGGACCATTACTCACAGTACGGTTTCTGTTATCTCATGAAAAACAAAACAGAAACATTCCAACATTTCTTTAATTGGCTAAGGTTTGCTGAGAGAAAAATGAGGAATAAAGTAATTACTTTAGTTACTGATAATGGGACTGAGTTTGTTAACAATAGATTCCAAACAATGCTGAAATTAGCTGGTGTCAAGCATAAACGTTCTACACCTTACAGACCACAGCATAACTCGTTTGTAGAATTAAGAGGGCAAACATTGCAAGCCATGGCTCGTACTATGTTATCTGATTCAGGTTTGCCTGAAACACTGTGGGGTGAGGCCATAATGTGTAGCAATCATGTGTTACACAATGTAGTTAATACAACAACTGGAGAATTGCCATTCACTCATTGGCATGGGAGAAAACCAAATTTAAGTTATCTACACACATTTGGAGCTCCAGCATGGGTGCATGTTATGTCTCACCTATATTCATAGATGAGAAGACAAGGTTTCAAAATTCAAAAATATTCAAGCAGAAATAAAACCGAATTCAAAAGGCTTAAATTAGCACAGTTGTCCAGTCCTTGGCAGACTTCCCGGAACCTGTCAGGCTAATCAGAATTGTCCATAACTCACAAGGCCACTTCAAATGTATTCTTCCGACTCATCAAACACTTTGCTTCCAAGCAAAGCTTGAGAGTCAGCACGCCTCTTTAAATCACCTGGATAGGCGTGTCAGTCTCTCCAATCAATGTTTGTCCTGACGCCTCCCTTCAGATTGACGTTTCCTGGTTCTTCTAGTTCTGGCGTCAATCCACGATCTATCAGTCATCAGAGTCAAAACTCCCAGCAGGATCGATCCTTCCAGTCACAACAGGTGCATATTCCCTCACAAGTAAGACTGAAAGGGCAACATAGAGCTAGGAAATTATTTTTCGTAGGTTACAAAGCCAACTATAGATCGTTTAGATTTTGGGGTCCAGGCACAGCTCATGTTTACTGTAGCGCTAGTGCTAAATTTCTTGAGCACGTTGGGTGTCACAAACTGGAACAGGAATACAACAATGATGTTATTATTGACACCCAAGTAGTCCCTAAAGATAAAATCAGTAAACCACGAATAGCCATTAAAGAGGAAGAACAGGCACAGGAGGAAGTAGGAGAACAGGCACAGGAGGAGGTAGAAGAACAGGAGCAGGTGCCACAGGTGAGTCCACCAGTAAGCCCTGTATTACCAAGATGTTCAACCTATGTAACACGACTACCTGATAGATATCACGCTAGTGTTGTATGCCAAGTGAATACAGTTCCAAATAACTATAACGAGATAAAACTGTATCCTGCTAAGGATCAGGCTGCTTGGCAGGAAGCAATGGATAAGGAACTGAAATCTTTACAAAGGTTGGTATATGAAAATGGCAGTTTACCACCAGTTAAGCATGCCATAGGGTGTAAGTGGATTTATAAAATTAAGACAGGTGTGGATGGGACTGTTACCCATAAAGCCAGGTTAATAGCACAAGGGTTCAATCAGACAGCAAACGACTACAATGAGGTGTTTGCGCCTAGTCTGAAGGCTACTACATTATGAGCAGCATTAGTGTGGGCAGCTAAAGAGAAATACATTATAAATCATTTGGATGTAGAGACGGCATATCTGCATGCACCGTTGTAACACACAATTTATTTAAAGAAACCTTTAGGTATTAAAAATGATAATACAACTGATTGCTGGAGGTTGAAGAAGAGTCTTTATGGCTTGAAGCAATCAGGATATGAGTGGAACTAATGTATAGTTAAGGATTTAACTAAGATAGGTTTTGTAGCTGGCATGGCTGATCCATGTTTGTTTAAAAATGTAATGGTGTAGTGTCATTGTTGCTATTGTTTACTGATGACATAGCATTAATCACCAAAGCTGAACAAGAAGCTCCTAAAATAATATCACTGTTAGAGAAGAAATTTAAGATAAAACAGGAGAAATCAAACAATCTCTTGGTTTAAAGATAGATAGAACTAGGGGAGTATACAAGATCTCATAGGCAGATAAAATTAACCAATTACTAAAAAGTTTTAAAATGGAACTTTGTAAGCTGGCTAAGACACCAATGAGCCAGGAGTTTAGCCATAGTGATGTTCAAAGTCCTATTTTTGATAAGAACATTTATCAGTCCTTGATTGGTAGTTTATCTTATCTCAGTAATTGGTCAAGGCCAGATATTGCATACAGTGTTAATCAATTAGCGAGATTTAACGCTGAACTAACTGAAAGGCACTGGCAAGCTGCTAAGCGTGTGTTAAGATATCTAAAACAAACAATGCATTATGCATTGTATTTGGAGCCTGAAGATGAACTGATTTTAACTGCATATGCTGATGCAAGTTTTTCTACAGACATAAATGCACGAAAATCTACATCAGGTACTGTTGTATTGGGAAAGGCATTGTTTGGATGGAGGTCTATTCGACAGAAACATTTAAGTTTATCAACAATGGAGGCTGAATTCTCATGTTTGTCTTTATTATGTACAGATTTAGTTTGTTATAAGCAACTATTGATTGACATGGGAATTGATGTAACAGATTCTATTGTTGTTTATGAAGACAACCAATCAGCAATACAGATGGCTTCAAATATTGCTGTTAAAACAAGAACGAAACACACAGATTTCAGATATTTAAATGTGAGACAATGTGTGCAAAGTAAGATGATTACGCTAGAATACTGTATGTCAGAAAACAATATAGCAGATCATTTAACAAAGGTCCAAGGCTCTATAAAGCATAAAGCTTGCTGTGAGGATTATGGACTTAGAATGCAAGGTTGTTTATATTGTCCTACCCAAAAGCGGACAATGTTAGGAATATGAGTCACCGAACAGCTATTTGGGTTGGAAAATATGTAAACAAGGATAGACATTTTCAAACTGTATCTTTAAGAAAATGCAAAAATTGTAATTAGGTGTGGTTTCTCAAATGGCCATAAGATGGAGCCAGAAACTTGGGTTGTCTTAGTCTTCGTCTCAGAAGACGTCTCAGTGAGTCTCTGTTCCTTCTGATGGAGAGTTTTGCCGTTCCTTCTAAATGGACTGTTATTCTTGGATTTGACGTAAGTCTGTTACTGAACTGTTTTTGACACTGGACTTTGTTATTGGATTATTCCTGGACTGTACACTGACTGATCTTACCTGTGAATGACTTTGGACTGCTTGTTTAAACCGTTTCTGAAAGTAACCTACATTTACTGTACAGTGTATCTGTGTGCTGTGTGTGTATTATTTAAACACTACTCTCAATACATCTCCCTGTATGCGCTCATTCTCCTAACGGGGAATTACCTCAACACATGAGCCTTCGGCCTGAGGACTTTTCCACAGACTGGGATAAGGTGGGGGTTTTGATGAGGTTGTTGTCAGGCTCTGCAGCCCATTGGGTGATGCCTCTGCTGACCCAGCCCAACCAGGTGTTGGACAATTACACCGAGTTTTGCCGTCAGTTTCAGGCCATGTTTGAGGACCCTGTTCGAAGCCAAACAGCAAACAGACATTTGAGAGAGTTGAAGCAGGGGCGTGGCTCACTCATGGATTATATTGCTAGTTTTTGGGTGGTTGCTCAGGATGTACAATGGAATGAGGCAGCACTATTACACCAGTTCCAGGAGGATTTGTTGTGGAGCTCCTGCATGAGTTGGCACGCACTGAATGCCCTCTCACCCTTCAGGAGCTCATGCATCTGTGTCTTCATATCAATTCTAGACTTCAGCAGTGACAGAGACCATATCTGTTTCCAGGAAGACGGTGCCCTTGGTGGAAGTGCCTTTGGAGGAAGTCATGCAGTTGGGGGCTGGCTGCCCTCGCCTGACTCAAGTAGAAAAATAGAGACGTCGTCGTGATGGTTTATGCCTCTATTGTGGCAATCGAGGCCATTTTGCGGCCAAGTGTCCTGTTAAGACATCCGCAGCAGCGATGCCTGCGGTGGCAGGAAACGAGCATCGCTCAGCTTACAGGAGTCTGTAGGTCAGGGTGTAAAGTCCTTAGGCACACCATCTTCACCAACCTTGCCATCCTTGCCACCTTTGACATCTTCGACATCTCCACAATTGTTATTGGTGAAGCATCTTGTGCTGAAAGCAAGTGTGTTTGTGCCTGGTGTGGGAGCGGTGGAGATCCAAGCCTTGGTCAACTCAGGGGCCACAGCCAATTTCATGGATGCTCTTTTTTTTTTAATAAAAGTTTTATTTAAGTTTTCACAAAACATACAAATACAAATAAAATATCTTTTTTTGAGAACAGTGTGGCCCCGGGTTATCACTTCTCCATACAGACATAAACTCAATACATGTTTATCTTATACATTCTAATCCATATCTTATAACTATTTTCACAATTTTTTCAATAGCTTTTCCCTTTCTTTACTTATTTTAAATTATCTCATTCCTTTCTTAATTCAATTACATATCTTTTTCTAATTTTTAAAATCTTTCTAATCAATATTTTTATACTTTCGCCTGTCCGGTTTACAATTTCATATTATCTTTTCTCATAAAACAAATTTTCCCCTGTAATTACTAGACTGGAATGTAACACCTTTGTATCTTTTTTTCAAATCTTATTTTAAAATTTAAGTTACATCTTTACAGTTATAACATTCATTTTCTAACCTCTGTTTTGTAACACATACCTATTTTCAATCGAATTCTGCTTGGTACATTCCCTTAAAATACATACTAAATTCTTAAAAGAAAAAAGTATATATGTATATATATCTTTGTATATATGTATAACAATAGTAAATGGAATAATTATTCTATTCAAGTACAGCTCTGCCATTAATATTAATAACATTTTTCTTTTACATTTCTATTTCTTTTAACAAACATTACCTTGTAATATCAGTTGTCTTTCACTTTAATCATCTATATTTCATATTTTATTAGTTTTTTAAATAAAAAAACCAAATAGTTATTAACAGTAGTCAATAAAGTTATTATTCTTATTCAAGTTCATCTTATCAACTGATAAAAATCTTCCATGTTTCTTTTCAGTTTTTTTTAAACATTCTTTTTAAATCATTGAGAGCCTTATTCTCTTTACAAATATTCCACTACACATCAGTAGAATTTTTTTCTATCACTTTAATCAGCTAACATATTATATAACAATGCTATCCCATGCACCTTTGCAGAATCCTCTCCTTAAGTTAAATTTTAACCATTGTCTGTGTCTTTTAAATAGGTTTATACCTTTAATTCTTGTACGTTTTTCCTGTACCTCTATATCTTGTTTCTGTCTTTTGTAGCTTCTTTTCCTTTCCCTCTTCCCTCTGTTCTTCTCCCTCCCCTTTTTATTCCCTTTTCTATCTGATTCTCCCTTCTGTGATCCTCCCTTCTGCTTCTTCCTGATATTATGATTACTTTTCAAATTACTCTTTTTTTTGGTTGTTGCTTCAGTACTTAAGTTTTTAAACTCCCTTTCCCTCCTTTCCCTTTTTTACCCTGCTTAAAATTGCTTGGTCATTGAAGATGGCTTCTTCGTTGTTCTGCCCTTCTTGTTCTGCCAGTGTTTCTTGTTGTTTTTCATAGTTCAAGATCTCCATTTCTAAAAATTGAAATATGAAGCCAAAAGATCCTCTTCCGTCTTGTGCTTCTTTTTGTTCTTTAAGTCTCATTTTTAACTCTTCAAGGAGTGATGCCATTTTAAAAAATTTTAAACAACCCCAATTGATTTTATTTTATTTCATTAGGATCCTCCATCCAAAGTTCCAGGAATCATCCAATAATCCAAAACTGTTTCTTGCTTCTTTTCTCACTTTCTCTTTCCAAGGGCTTTGTTCTCTTGTAACAAAGTTTCAGCTACAATGTATCTTTTGCAAGCCTTGTTAAAATTCCACTATCAATTTTTTTTTAAAGTTCCAGGTGGTCTCCTCCATTTTCCAGATTCCACCCTCTTTTTTCCTTTTTCCCTCCACTGCTTTCTTTTTTTTTTAAAGAAAGTTTTTAAATTATCCAAGAATCTTTATCCCTTTGAAACTTTATTTTCAGCTAGAAATAGCCTATTAATGTCAAAATGGATTAGTATCAATTTCTTATTCGAATCTCTTCTTCTTAATGTTCCAAGTCAGTTAAAACTGTCAATATGAGAGGGAAAAAAAGCCAATTCCGTTTCCTTTCCCTTTCTCTTTCGCAGCTTAAAATCTTTTTTAGGAATAGTATTAGTCTTTAAAATTCAGGTTCCAGGTACCTTAAATAGATGTTCTCCATTCAACCAGGTCAGTCAAACATTCTCCTTTAAACTTCCTCCTGCACAATGTTGTCCGGTCGGGTTCTTCTTTGAGGTGGCCATTTCTGACCACTGCTGCAACCACCTTTGGGAAAGGGAGTGATGGCCAGCCAAGGAAGAGAAGCGGCTCTCCTCAACCCCGCTGATGGCTTCCCCTTCTTCACCACCTCTACGGTGTGGCTTCAGCCCTGAATCTGGGCGGCCCGGGGCGCTCCAGCGGCGAGCATGGATCAAAACTTCAGACAATCACGATTTCAGTCCATCGCCGAAGAAGCCCAAACTGGAAGTCCTTCATGGATGCTCATTTTGTAGAGCAGTGGTTCATTCCTCAGCAACAGGTGTCCTCACCAGTAATGGTAGAGACGATTGATGGTCGGCCCCTTCGTTCGGGACCTGTGGTTGCTGCAACCAAACTCCTTTGCATGTGTATTGGGAAGCATGTGGAGAAAACTGTGTTCTACATTACCGCAGTGCCTCATTTTCTGGTGGTGCTGGGTTTGGAGTGGTTACAGGCCCACGATCCACAGATTGTCTGGTCATCTGGAGCTGTGCAATTCCTTGATAGGAAGTGTGCCAACAATTGCTTGCGCTTCTGTGCAGGGAGTGTGGCTATGCCTGTGGACCTGGATCTACCTGTGGAGTTGGTGGATTTTGCTGATGTGTTTGGGGAGAAGGAGGCGGATCAGTTGCCTCCGCATCGGGTGTATGACTGTCCAGTCGACTTGTTGCCCGATGCAAAATTGCTGGTGGGTCGGATATATTCCCTGTCGGAACCGGAGTTGGCCGCGTTGCAGGATTTTATTGGCAAGATCCTCCGGAAAGGGTTTATCCGGCCTTCTACCTCCCCATTGGCTGCACCAGTGCTTTTTGTAAAAAAGAAATTGGGGAGCTATGTTTGTGTTGTGATTACTGCAAGTTGAATGCAATCACAGTGAGGAATCGGTACCCGCTTTCCCTCATCCCTGAACTGATTGAGCGGCTTCGTCAAGCTAAGATCTTTACAAAGTTGGACTTGCATGGGACCTACAATCTGGTTCGCATTCGTGCAGGAGACGAGTGGAAAACAGCTTTCCAGAGGAGGTACAGGCATTTTGAGTATACTGTGATGCCTTTTTGATTAACCAATGCCCCAGCTGTGTTCATGCATTTCATGCATGATGTTTTCCGTGATTTGTTGGATCAATTCGTGGTCATTTATTTAGATGACATTTTAATTTACTCAGACTTCCTGCAGAGAACATTGGCAACATATGCAGCTGGTGTTGCAACGTTTGCGTGATAACCACCTGTTTGCTAAATGTGAGAAGTGTCAGTTTTCACAAACCATGATTGACTTCTTGGGACATTGTATTTCACCTGCTGGGGTGGAAATGGACCCAGAAAAAATTCAATCGTTGCAGGAGTGGGAACCTCCACAGCAGATTAAGGATGTGCAACGACTGTTGGGATTTGCGAACTACTACCACACATTTATTCCCTGCTTTGCTGCCTTGACCACTCCCCTTTCTAATCTGCTCAAGAAGGAGAAGTTCCATTGGGGTGCTGAGGAGCAGGCATCTTTCGAGGCATTGCAAGTCGCCTTTGCTTCTGAGCCTATCCTCAAATACTCTGATCCAGGCCAGCCATTTGTGGTGGAAACAGATGCTTCCGATGTGGCTGTTGGTGCAGTGCTCCTCCAGGCCTATGCTCCCACAGGCACCTTGTTCCCGTGTGCTTATTATTCCCAGAAGTTGTCGGCTCCAGAGCGCAACTATACGATTTGGGACAAGGAGCTATTGGCGGTTAAGGTCGCTTTTGAGACATGGCGGCACCACCTGGAGGGGACTCGTCACCAAATCGAGGTTCAAACAGATCATCCCAATTTGGAACACCTACGTACAGCTCGGACATTGAACAAGCGTCAGGTAAGATGGTCTTTATTCTTTGCTCGATTCGATTTCTGGGTGACCTCTGTTCCGAGTGGAGGGAATCAATGTGCCTATACCCTATCTCGGAAGCCCGAGTATACCCGAAGGGAGGATAAATTCTTGCCCCAGATGGTGATTCCGTTGGAGTGGTTTGCAGCCACCAAGGAACCTGTGGACCTTCGAGTGAGGATTCAGGAGGCGCAGCGGCAGGACCCATTTGTGACAGCTCGATGTAGAGAATTGGATGAGAATGGGAGACAAGAGACTCCTTGGGCATATATTGGGGACCTTTTGTGGTTCCGTGATCGCATTTACATTCCTGGAGGTCCTCTTCATGGCCTTATCCTACGTCAATGTCATGATAGTCCATTGGCAGGACACTTTGGGGTGTTCAAAACACTGCACCCCATCTCTAGGACATTTTGGTGGCCGAGACTTAAACATGATGTGTCGGGATATGTGGCGTCCTGTGGGATCTGTCGCCAAGCCAAGTATGCTCCTGGTGCACCCCCTGCTCTCTTGCAGCCCTTTCCCATGCCAGAACGACCGTGGGGGACAGTTTCATTGGATTTCATTGTTGAGTTACCACCACTGAATGGTGCCACAACCATTTTGGTGGTGGTGGATATGTTGACTAAAATGGCCCACTTTATTCTGTGTGTGGGTCTTCCATCGGCCAAGATAATGACTCAATTGTTTATCTCCCACATTTTCTGGTTGCATGGGTTACCAGACCGCATGGTATCAGATCGGGGGGGGGGGGTACAATTTATGGCACGCTTCTGGCAGACCCTACTCACGAAACTGCAGGTTCAGTCATGTCTGTCGTCTGCTCATCACCCCGAAACTGATGGGAGGACAGAGAGAGTGAATGCTATTTTGGAGCAGTACCTCCGCTGTTTCAGCAATACTCAACAAGACAATTGGGTGGAAGTGCTGCCGGTGGCAGAATTTGCTTATAACAATGCTCAACATGCATCCACCCATGTGTCCCCTTTCTTTGCTAACTATGAGTTTCATCCACGACTTTTCCCTTTAGCCCCGTCTGATTCCCTAGTTCCGGCAGTGGATAAATTCTTGCAGGAGTTAAAAGCCGTGCACCACATGGTCTGCGATCAAGTAGAGAGAGCCAAGGAAGACTATAACGGTTTGTAGACTGACATCATTGCGATGTTCCACCTTTAGCAGTAGGCGATCGGGTTTGCCTCTCTACTCGATACTTACCAACGACGCGACCATCGAAAAAGCTCGATCACTGTTACTTGGGACCTTTTCCGGTTGAGGCAGTGATCAATCCTGTGGCTTATCATCTCTCCCTGCCACGGACCATGCGTATCCATCCTGTTTTTCATCGTTCCCTGTTAGTCCCTGCCTCGGCCGACAGTCTGTATAGACTGGCTCCATCACAGCTGGCCCCAGTAGCCCCTCTGGGAGAGGAAGAGTATGAAGTGGATAGCATCCGAGATTCACGCCACTTGTGGGGACGATTTTAGCATTTGGTGGCATGGAAAGGTTATGGACCAGAGGACTTCACCTGGGTTGATGCCACTGATGTTCATGCTCATCTTTTGGTCCAGGACTTTCACGCTTGGTTTCCTCAACGTCCTCGTCCTCCTGGTCCCGGGGGGAGGGGACCCTGCGGGGGGGATACTGTCATGCCCCTGTTGGAGACTGACTCTGAGGAAGAGGTGGAACAGCCAACAGGGAGTGGGAGTGTGGCTCCAGAGATGGTGGAGGAGGAGGCTGGGGAAGGGCAGAGGCTGGCTGAGCAGTCAGACGAGGATCCAGGTCCATCCCCTATCCATCCTAGATCACGCAGGGAGGAGAGGATCAGGGAAAGGCAAGGTCTACTCAAGAGGAGATTACCATGATCCTCCTCGTGGCTTGCAGGTGGGAGCTCTGTATATAAGTTTGCAACTGCGCAGTAAGAATTTGCAGGAGTCAATTAAGTGTTCACCTTGAAAGATGTTTATCTTTGCTGGCATTCTTCCCATGGACTCTCCTCGGTTATTTTCCTGGAGTTTATGATTAGTTATCTTGGCTTGCTTCGGAACTCTCATCAATGCGGCTTGTTTTGGTTTTCTTTTTACCTCATTATTTACTTTTGTGACTTTAAACTGTGCCTAATAAAACAGTGAAGTTAAGTTGAAGGCCTTACTGGACTCTAATGTATGTTTTGGGTTTTTGGTTATTTTGAGAGACTACGGGTCATCACACTGTGCCTTAGTGCCACCTCTGTTTGCCATTGCAATTCTTCAGTTACCTCAACTATGAGGTAATCTGTAATAGGGGGTGTATGTATGTGTGTATATATGTTGTGGCTCGGAGGTTTGAGCCTGCTCTGTTGGAGGACAAAGACTTGGACAATGAGGAAGAGGAGGATTTGGCTCTGAGGTTTGAGCCTGCTTTGTTAGAGGATTTGGAGTTGCCTTCCTCCCCAGGACTTTCCTCTTCGGCAAGAGCTTCCTCCCTGATTGTGCCTCAGGTGTTGGGAGATATCCAGGGGGCCGTATCAGAGCCTCTGACTGAGGATCAAGCTGAGGAATGCTGGCTTGATGCAAGGCAACGGCGCAGGCAAAAGTGTAAGCTGCAACGCAGAAAGAAAGGACGAATCAGGGACTGAGATGAGGGACTGAGATGAGGGACTGACACGCCCCACAGGGAATAAAAGTGGGTGTGTTCGCTCTGGGAACTTGTTCGGGACAACGTGTTACTTAGTGAGAGAAGCTTCAGACTATCCTGTGTGCGGTGACAGCTTGTGATTTATGTTCCTGCTTTCTTGTCGGACTTGGCAGACAGCTTGTGTGAGACTGCCAAGAACTTTATCAGCTCAAGGAATTTAACCCTGTAATTACTGGACTTGCTTGCTTGTTTGTGTTTAGTTGGAAATTTGGACTTCTCACCTTATTGGTACAGGTGAGACATAACATACATTATATATGTGTGTGTGTGTGTGTATGTATGTGTGTATGTATGTATGTATGTATGTATGTATGTATATATATATATATATATATGTTCTGTCTCACCTGTATTCACAGGTGAGAATCCAAAGTTGCAGAGTTATAATACTCAAACAAATGAACACAGACAATGCAGAGTTAAATGTCTCTGTTTACTCAGTCCTTGGCAGTCTTCCTAGAATCTGTCTGGCAAGTCCGAGCTGACTATAAATCACGACGCTGCATCCAAGAGGGTCAAACGTATTCTTCTGAATCCCAAAATGCACTTTGCTCCAAGCAAAGATTGAGAGCCAGCATGCCTCCTTAAATCCCCTGGAGGGGTGTGTCAGTCTCTCTAATTAATCCCTGTCTTGACGTCTCCTTTCAGATTGTGATTGTCGTTTCAATCTTCTTCTAGTCCTAGCATCAAGCCACCATCCGTCAGTCTCGTCCTCACTCGAAGCCTCTGGCTCATTCTGTGGATCAGCTGCTGACACATGAGGTATGAATGAAGTAGGAGGTTCTGGAGATGACCGTCTCTCTGACACACTCTCATCCTCCTGGCTCACATCTGTGTCCTCTGATAAATCAGACTCCACATTCACAGCAGGCTCAAACCTTCCATCTTCAGATGCATCAGATTCAAAACTCCTAGCAGGCTCAATCCTTCCAGTCACAGCATATGTATATATACACACACACACACACACACACACACAAACATATATTCTGAGGTTTTCGCGGGTATTTGTATGTGGATCTTTGGTTATTCGGGTTTTCTCCCGCGTAAAATTGAGAGTATCTTGGCGACATTTCGACAAAGTCTCATTCGTCATCTTCAGGCTTGTGTCTTCGTCTTTGTGCTTCTCAGAGTAATGTGAGCTTGCAGCTGCTTCTTTTAACTGCTAGTGGGGGTGTGACTTGATTAGGTGGGGGGTTGGCTGTGTTCTGATTGGTTGGGGGGTTGGCTGTGTTCTGATTGGCTGGGGGTGTGTTCTGTTCAGGTGGGGGCCTGGTTGTGCTCAGGTTAGTCTTAGTTGCCGGGGGATTTGAGCTGGTGAGCTGTGATCCTGTTGTTTGGCTTCTGGTCCGTGCTCATGTCTCATCATCTGTGTGGGTGTGAGTCTGCTTTCTACATGGAAGTGTGGTGGTAGCATCTTGTGTGGC
>NW_020769559.1:211877-247414 GCF_900518735.1 Pseudonaja textilis
CTCAAAAGGTAATTGCAAAAGAAGTTGGATGTTCCCAAAGTGCTGTATCAAAGCACATTAATACAAAGTTATGTGGAAGGGAACAGTGTGGAAGAAAAGGGTGTACAAGCAGCAGGGATGACCGCAGCCTGGAGAGGATTGTCAGGAAAAGGCCATTCAAAAGTGTTGGGGACTTTCACAAGGAGTGGATTGAGGCTGGAGTCAGTGCATCAAGAGCCACCACACACAGACGGATCCTGGACATGGGCTTCAAATGTTGTATTCCTTTTGTCAAGCCACTCCTGAACAACAAACGTCAGAAGCGTCTTACCTGGGCTAAAGAAAAACAGAACTGGTCTGTTGCTCAGTGGTCCAAAGTCTTTTTTTCTGATGAGAGCAACTTTTGCATCTCATTTGGAAACCAAGGACCCAGAGTCTGGAGGAAGAATGGAGAGGCACACACTGCAAGATGCTTGAAGTCCAGTATGAAGTTTCCACAGTCTGTGTTGATTTGGGGAGCCATGTCATCTGCTGGTGTTGGTCCACTGTGCTTCATTAAGTCTAGGGTCAACTCAGCCATCTACCAGGAGATTTTGGAGCACTTCATGCTTCCTTCCGCAAACAAGCTTTATGGGGAAAACCCTGGTTCAATGACTGTGGGATTACTGTGCTTGATTGGCCAGCAAACTTGCCTGACCTGAACACCACAGAGAATCTATGGGGCATTGCCAAGAGAAAGATGGGAGACCTGAGACTGAACAATGCAGAAAGCTGAAGGCCGCTATTGAAGCATCCTGGTCTTTCATAACACCTTAGCAGTGCCACAGGCTGATAGTTTCCATGCCATGCTGCATTGAGGCAGTAATTGCTGCAAAAGGGGCCCAAACCAAGTACTGAGTACATATGCATGCTTATACTTTTCAGAGGTCCAATATTGTTCTATGTGTTGCAGCAGATCCTGTTTCCAAATCAGGACACAAGACCACGAAGGGTAGGAGAATACAGGTTTATTTGCGCAAAAGGTTCAGAGCATTAGCATGGCAAATTCTGAAACCCCGGCTCTTCCTGAGGTGTTACTTTTATACAGCTCACAGCCTCAGCCTAGCCCGGGGCGTTTCTCTTATCAAGCTATACCATAACCTATGTACTACAGAAAAGAGAAGTAAGTCTAATTAGTCATTTTTTCTTATCTTACACCATCTGTTATTTTCCATACCCACCCTTGTTTACAGGAACATGTCTAGTTCTTAGGTTTAGTAATTTCGTGGTTTACACAATATTGTATTAAGCAAAGCTAAGAAACTTCTGCTAATTATAAGAATACTTTTCTGGTAATTTTCCATTCCGCTTCATTCCCCGCTTTGAAACTGCACCTAAATCCTTAGATTATTGTGGAGTTTCATGGATGGGAGCGATATCTTCTACTGTGTTTAACTTCTCATATTCCCACAAAACCATAGCCTTAGCAGCTGCCTTTTTTTCTACTAGCATAGAAAGACTGTTAGAGATTGTCCGTACAAAGATGGGGAGAATACATGGTAGAATAACACATCCTGCTGCTATCATTCCAATAAGTGCAACTATGGCTTGGAGACCAGGTAATTTAGGGAACCAAGAGCCAAATATTTCACCAAATTCGAACCCATTCCATTTTTGGACAGGTACATGTGCAAGGTTTTCTATACGTCTAGCATGTTGCTCAATGATTTCACCAACATCATCAAATTCCAGACAGCAATTTGTAAAGTTGAATTTTGCACACACTCCTCCTTCAGTGGCTAGGAGGAAATCTAGGGCCAGACGATTTTGGTATATTGCATCTCTAAACCTTTTCTGCTGGATTGCTAGTGTGCATAGAGATTGAGCTGTTTCATTTGCAATCAATACTACAACTGCTTGTAATCTGATAATGCAGTTTAACATATATATTGGGGTGCGATAGCCATAACTGCCATCAGTGGCTCAAGTGGCGGGGTAATAATATTGGATGATCCATTCAGGGGGCCACTCATCATCACTCCAATCCCCTATCTTATAATCTGCCTTTAATTGTCTACTGGTCCAATGGTCAGCTTTTACTACTTGGGGCAGATTGAGTGGTAACATAAAGAAGGCAGGATTAATGACACCTAAAGTACATGCTCCTTTCCATTTCAAAGGTAGGGCACTATAAGCTACAATGCCACAAATCCAGTGTACACCAGGAGGTGCTTCAGTAATGTTCTCCAATGAATAGTTGGACCAGAATTGGTTTGTATTATGTGGCCAGTACTCCCAAGACTTGGTGGTTTGGTTCCATTCATGTACTTCTAGACAGTCTGTTTCCCCTATTGATGGTCCTTCCCCCTGTGAGCTTGCCAAACACCATTGGGCTACAATGGGAGTATCTAGTTCCCACCTGGACTGGGGCTGATGTCTGGGCATGGCCGTTAAGTTATAGTTGACTGAGTAGTTCCATTCCTGGGCTGTCCATGGTCATTGATCCCCCATTTTAGTACCCCCACATACGTAGCAGCTAGTAACATTTAAAGTATGTGCTATGGTAGAGGCCAATTCCAGGAATAGATTGCGAGCCTGCTAGGATGGTTGGAACTCAATATCAACTTCCTTCCAAAATTCAGAGAAGTACCTAGTGTAGTTTTTAGCAGGGTGATACCTGGTTTCTAGAGACAGGTGTATGATACCTCCTGGATCAGTGCCTTGTGCCCACAGTCTAATTCCCATTGTTGACCCATATCTGGAGATCCATTGCTGAGGGTTAGGTATTGTAAGGTTGACATTATTACATTGATATGGCATACAATTTTTGAGCGGAGGTACCCTTGTTATCTGGAGATAAGTTCCCTTGCCTTTATTGGATGCATAAGTGGCCCATGCAACACAATCCCAGGTTGGACAGAGTCTCTCGTCCATGTTCCTAAAGTCCCCCTTTCCAACCCCTCCTGGGTGTGTATAAGGGCAAATATAAACATCGGATAGAGTATACATTCTGTGCCATGACAATGACCCACAGGAAGTAGGCCACTGGGCCACTTTGCAGACATCAAATGAAATGGTACCTGGGCTACTGGCTGACAGTATCTGTGTCTGGGAGATGACTGGGCCACTACTTGAGCCTGTACTTCTAGCTACCAACCACGTTTGTGCTGGATTAATCTTGGGGTCATAACATTCATTCTTTTGGCCACAGATAGAGTACCAGGTTCCTTTATAGCAACAAGGAGTTGCTTTTTCCTGACACCTATAATGGGTATGGTACACCAAAGTTGTGGTAACTGTCCTCCCTTTCAACACAGATTTAATACATACTGTGCAATTGTTGGGGCATAAGGGATTTTTAGTAGCTGGACCACTTGACCTCTCAGCTCGCCTTTCGCTTTTTATGTGAAAGGTAGGCAGGAGATCATCTTTATAACATAAAACTCCTTCTGTCCCATTGCACCTTTTATATGTCTTTTGTTGCCTTTGACCATATGCACAGGAGGGTAAATGGAAATGAGTACATGATTCTGGCTTCCCAATCCTGGCATGTAAAGCCCCTTCAGTAGTTAGGCATTGAGCTCATGTAGGTAATCCTGTAAATGCTTTTCTCTTAGGTGGACTTTCATTATCTATTGTACTCCGGGATATGCGGACATGTCTAATTGGCACCCATGGAGTGCGCAGAAGATGACACCTTATAGTGCTGTTGTACTTGCACTGCCAATATCTAGTTCCCTCATGGTCACACTGAGGGAGATTAGTAGTGGAACAATTAGGAAACCAGGTTACACTATAGGTAAAATGCCTTCCAGTGGGTAGTACCATAAAACACATATCACATGACCTTATTTCATTTCCCTTATCCTGGCCCTCCCCCAGGTCTTGGGGTTCCTCTAGGTCAGTGGGGTCTGGTGAATACCACTCATCAACTGCATCCTCATTGAGGGGTATTTTCTTGTTTGTATTACCTCTCCTAACCACTAGCATCTCATATAAGTACAGGGAGTTAAGGACAACACTTATTACTAACAGGATGGTTACAATCCAGATAGAGGGCATAAGGCCTCTGCGGATGCTGGCGGTCTCCCGCATCCTTTGATTAGCCTCCATATTGCAATGGGGTATGTCTCCCACCACCACCAATTCCCCCCTTTCTAAGGAACTCCAATACTTAGGTATGTTTGACTTGCGATCTAAGTTTCCAGGGGAGACCCGTGCGACGGGTGTTAGCTTCCAGGGTAACACCTGCAGGGGTCTGTTCCTCTTTGTCTCCCGTTCGTAGAGGGGCAGCTTCCGGAGTGCCACCAGAAGGGGAGATATCCCTCGTAGTCCTTCGGAGAGTTACCTTTAATGGATGAATCGGGTGGGGTTCTACTTTCCACTGGGTAGGTACAGCCAACTTTACTCGAGACCAGTGTATCCACGGTTTTATTTCAGCCACCTTAACAGCAAGGGGAGAACACATAACAACAGTATACGGCCCTTTCCACTTTGGGCTCAATACCTCCCTTTTCCAATCTTTAACCCAGACCTCCTGTCCTGGATGTATGTTATGTGGGGAGGTCACTAAGACATGGGGTTTACAGGTTAATACATATTGCTGTAATCTTTGGACTATCGTGTTAAGAGCTTGGACTTGTTGCATTCTAATTGTATCAGAAATCTGTACAGTATTTTGAATATTTAGACGAAGTAGATTGGGGACCCGGCCATATAATAACTCAAATGGTGAAAGTGAGACACCTTTCTGAGGAGCACACCTGACAGCAACCAGAGCCAAACTCAAAGCATCTGGCCATTTAAGGTGGGTTTCCTGACATATTTTGGCCAATTTTTCCTTAATAGTCCTATTGACTCTCTCAACCCTGCCTCCAGAGGGAGCATGGGAGCTACAATGGAGTTTCCAAGTAATAACCAATATTTTAGCTAGGTGCTGAGTGGCCTTGTGGATAAACTCAGGACCATTATCTGATGAAATTCTAGAAGGTAGGCCATATCTAAGGATTATGATGTGGAGTAGTGCCCTGGCAACTTCAATAGCCTTCTTTGTGCTGGTAGGGATACACTCAGGCCATCCCGTGTAGGTACATACAATGACAAGCAGTGCATTGTAGTGGCCCGAGCGGGGCATATCTGTGAAGTCGATCATCAGAGAATCAAACAGTTAACTGCCCCTTGGCTGATGGCCTGGTGGTGGTTGGGGCCCTTGTCTAGGGTTATTAGCTGCACAAATCTCACACCTAGCACAGACGTTTGCTGCAATGCTGTGTATTTTGTTAATATAAACTTCCCTTTGCAAAGCCTTTGCTAAAGCGGTTTTCCCTAGGTGCAGCTGCTTGTGTACTTGCTGTACTACGTCCCAAGCCATATGCCCCGGCACAAAAACCCGGTTGTCTGGTAGGATCCACCAGCCTTCTTCCAGTTGAGCCTCAAGTGCTTCAATTTGGTTCATGTCTTCCTGGGAGTAATGTGGTTGGTGGTGTTTGTGTGGCTTCCATACAGTAAGGCATTGTGCTTGTATCATTGGAGCCCTTTGAGCCGCCTCTCGTGCCAATCTATTTGTTTTATCGTTGCCTTTTTTTTTTAACAAATTTTATTAATTTTCAAAGAGAGTACACAAACAAAACATAAGACATAAGAACATAAAACATCTTTTCTCTGATTTCAAATGTCAATTTACTCATTTCAGCACAATCCAATATTTTCTTAATAATTTCTTCTTCTGGTGGAGTTTTCTCACTCTTCCAGTTCTTAGCAAATACAATCCTAGCCTTGACATTTGAAATCAGAGAACAAGAAGATAAACAATTTTATGAAGTTTGGGATCTTTTTTATCAATGGTTAGATAATAAAACATAATGATAGAATATTCAGATTTAGCATAAAAAAATTTTTTTTTTAATATTATCTTTATAAAACATTATTAAGGTAGATTTGGTATGATCTTATGATTTATTGCAAAATAAATTAAGCAAACTATAGTTATCTCGTTAAAATATGAATTAACAAAATTATAAATGATTTTTTTTAGTGATGATATTAGGTTATACAATTATTGATTGATAATATGAGCTATTATGTAATATAATTATACTAGTGACTAGGAAATGGATGCACAAAAAAAGGTGGTAAACCAATCGATGCACTGTATGTAAATTCATGAAGAAGGATCTTTTTATGTTTTTTGTGGTATGTTTATGTTTATTTTGTTATGTATGTTTATGTTTATCTTGTTATTAAAAAAAAAAATTATTAAAAAAAACATCTTTTCTAACAGCTACTTAACAAAACAAATAAGACATCTCATTTAAGTACAATATAGTTCTAAATTATCACATTTCCACACACAATTTAATATGCATCTTATATATTCAACTTCATATCTTATTACTGTTTTCCACCTTCTTACTGTTTCTTCCTTTATTTCTGTTCAATTTTATTCATTAGACTTATACTTTCATATATTTCATATTACTATATTTCATATTGTTACTATTTCATATGTTCTTATCCAACATCATTACTCCTCAATAGACAAACGTAGACTAACAAAACACATAACATAAAAATATAAAACTTCTTTTTAGAAAGCGGCTTAACCCCGGGTTATAACTTTTGGTACAGACGTAAATCAAATTCATGCTCAGCTTATATACTATTTCATATCTTATTTAAAATTCTACATTTTACATATATCTTCTCCCCTCTTTTCACTCTCTTAATTCTATTTTATTTATTTAATCTCAATTTAAACCATTACACTTGTATCTTTTGTCCGTTCTTTTTCAATTATCCATTTATCTTTCTCTTAAACACAAACTTTTTCCTGTAGTGACTGGTTGAAGTATGACACCTTTCTATTTTCCCCCTAAATTCAACACTTAAAATTAGACATTATTTCTATTCTGATTCTGCTTAGTACATTCTACATGACATTTTAAAATAAAAGACATAATAATCTTATAGTATATTAAAAATAGTGTTCCATAACAAATTAGTTAATTAAACATTAATTACACAATCCCTACAGTATTCTATTAACACATATTTCAAATACGAATATAAAATACAGTCTTGTGTACCTTTGCAGAATCTCTATTTAAATTATATTTTACCCTTTATCTCTGAAAAAAAATTGTTTATTAACATCTTGTTTTAAGTCTTTATAACTTCCCTTCGCTTTGTCCCTTCCTTCCTTATCAAATCTAACCTTTTTACCCCCCCCTCTCAATCTCCAACTTTTTAATCTCCCCTCTCTGTTGTATTCCTCTTTTCCGTTGCTTTCTATCATTATATCGATTTTTCACCTTACTTTTCCCTTTCTTGATTGTTTTTTTAGAACTTAAATTCTTGATTTTCTTCTCCTTTTTACCCTTTTTTAAAATCATATGTCCATTAAAGATGGCTTCTTCATCATCCCAGCCTTTTTCTTGTTGCATTTCCTGGTAAGCAGAAATCGCCATTTCTAAAAAGCAAAAGATAGATCCAAAAGAGCCCTCTTCCTCTTCTCTTAGTCTTTCAAATTGCATTTTCAGTTCTTCAAAAGATACCATTGTAAAAAAAAAAGGATTTTTTTTTTTAAGCAATCCAAATGTTTTCTTAGTCTTTCAAAAGATAGTTAAAGTCCCAAAGTCATCAAGCAATCAAAGTCAGCACAGTCAGCACAGTCTGTTTCACTTTGTTACTTTCTCTTCCTGGGGCAGAATTCAATTACATAATTCCAAGACATTTTTTGGAAGTTTTATTGCGATTTAATCTCTAATCTTATAAAACTCCAAGCAGTCTCCTTCAACAAACGTTAGTATAAATCATTTACCTCTCTTCCTTCCCACTTAAAGCAAAAAGATTTAAATTTTAAAATATCAGTGTTTAGGAATGTAATGTCCCCTTGGCTTCAATTTTGAAAGTTAGTACCTTCTACTGCCAAAACGGGTATTTCCGATTTCCATCTGCTGTCTCCGTGGGAAGGAAAGTGAGGAGAGAAAAAACTTTCGTTGCCTTTTTGTATATCGGAGGCCACTTTTTGATGTCCTTGGCAGTGTATGATTGCAACCTTCTGTGGGGCCCATACACTTTCTAGGCGGCGTAGTATTGGGGGGCCATACTTAATATCCTTGCCTCCTGCGGTGATAAGTCCTCTTTCCTTATATAGGGCACCATGGACTTGAACCATGAGGAAAGCATATTTAGAGTCTGCATATATGTTGACACATTTGCCTTTTGCCAGCTCTAAAGCTCTAGTTAATGCATGTAATTCAGCCAACTGCGCACTCGTGCCTGAAGGGAGGGGTTCTGCTTCCCAAACATCATCCAAAGTAACCACTGCATACCCTACTCATCTAATTCCTTCCTGTATGAAGCTGGTACCGTCCGTATATAGGGTGTAATCTGGAGAAGGAAGGGGTACATCAGTCATGTCAGGGCGGCTGGCATATGTTTCCTCTATTGTTTGGATACAATCGTGAATGGCTTCTGAGTTTGGTTCAGGCAACAATGTAGCAGAATTTAATGCAGTGGATTGTATAATATTAGTCATAGGATTATGAGTGATTAAGCCTTGGTACTTCAACATTTGGGGGTTGGTTAGCCACACATGGCCCTTTGTTTCCAGAACTGCTTCAAGAGCATGGGGAGTGTAAATGTCAAGCTGTTGTCCAAAAGTCAGTTTACTTGCTTCCTGAGTTAAGATAGCCGTCCCAGCTACAGCCTTAAGGCACGCAGGCCATCCTTTTGCAACGTTATCCAGCTGTTTAGAGAGATAAGCTACAGAGCAATGCCATGTTCCCATGGTCTGGGTGAGGACACCTACTGCTACATTCTGTTTAGTATCTACAAATAATTGAAAAGGTTTATCCAAATCCGGGAGGCCTAGGCTGGGGGCTTGCAACAGCGCTTGCTTGAGCAATTGGAAACCTGCAGCTCCCCAAAACTCTCTCAAGTCCCTCCTGTTGTTAGGTGTCGGGAGCTGACATATAGCCTCTTTACGTTCATGACCTAAGGTACGTTTCCCCTGTACGTTTCCCCTATATCATAGCCCAAATATTGGACCTTTTCTAAAACCAACTGTGCCTTTTTCTTAGAGGCCTTATATCCCAGGTCTTGCAATAGGAGTAACAACTCATGTGTGTTTTTCCAGCAATTATCTTTTGTGTGGCCAGTAACCAACAGATCATCCACATATTGCAACACCACATCAGGAGCGGGTATAGTCAAAGCTTCTAGGTCTTTAGCCAAGGCAGCCCCCAAAAGGGTAGGTGAGTTTTTAAACCCTTGGGGCAATCTGGTCCATGTATACTGTTGCTTCCAACCAGTTAAAGGGCTTTCCCACTCAAATGCAAATAAGTGCTGACTGCTCTCATGTATAGGTATTGTAAAGAAAGTATCCTTTAAATCTGTGACTGAGAACCACCTAGCAGTCTGGGGGATCAAGCCTAAAATGACATATGGATTTGGGACCACCGGATTGGATGGTTACTGGCCTAAACCTACCTTCCCCCTTTGGAATGGGCAATATTGGGGTATTCCATTTGGATTTGGTGGGCACCAGAATATGGTATCTCAAGTATAGATCAATAATTTCTTGTATTGCTTGGATAATGTGCCTGGGGTATGCCCATTGTCAAATTCTGACAGGCGCTTTCATTGGTAGCTCTTCCACTATGATGGGAGGGTGGTGACTGGCAAAGCCTGGGGGGTTATCCTCAGCCCACAAATGTGGAACATTGAATTGCTTCCATTCATCCTCATCTCCCCGTCCCTTGTCCCTGGCCACCATGAACCTCCACTCTTCTTCTCTGGGTATTGTTACGTTTATCTTCCCATATCCCAGTGTCATTGTTCCATCCTCTTCAAAGGAGATCTGAGCTCAAAGTTTGCACAACAAATCCCTCCCTAAGAGTGGGATAGGACATTCTGGCATAGACACAAATTGATGTGTTATGGTTTGTCCTTTAGTTGTGCACACAAGGGGCTCCAAAAAGGGATGCTGTGAAATACTTCCTGTTGCCCCCTGGATGTTGATAGTGTGGGGGGAGGCCTGTGTTAGGGGCTGGGTTAGGATTGACGTTGTGGCTCCAGTATCCAGTAGGAAGGTAATTGGTTTGCCTCCTATATTTAGCCGGACCATAGGTTCTGGGAGGCAATCTGAACCCGGTTGGTTTCAGTCCCATTCTTCCACCTCTGCCAAGCCTATGAGAGGGGTTCTTTCAAATCCTTTCCTGTAGCCTTGCCCTCCCCGGCTTCCTCTCGGGGGTCCTCAGAGGCCTCCTCAGAAGTTCCCTTTTCTTCCATCTAGCCTCTCATCTTTGTTCCTTTCTGGACACTCACCCTTCCAGTGTCCCTCCTTCTTACAGAAAGCACACTGGTTACGTCCTAACCCTGATCTGCTGCCCCTTGCTTGGCTACCTCTATCTTTTGGGGTCCACATCATAGCTGCCACCATTAATTCAGCTTTTATTTGCAATTTTTGATCTTTCTTCCACTCTTCCTCCTTTTCCCTGTTTACAAAAACCTTCCTCGCCACCTCCATTAGCTCACTCATGGGCTTACCTAGTGCTCCCTCAAGTCTTTGTAATTTATGGCGTATGTCTGTGGCACTTTGTGAGATAAATGCCATTGTCAACATTCGGGCATTCGCTGGATCAGTGGGATCTATGGGAGTATACATGCGGTAAGCGTCAATAAGACAGGCATAAAATGCTTCAGGACTTTTGGTAGGCTCTTGCAACACCAGGGAGGGTTTTGACATATTCACTGTAGGTTTTCCTGCCAAACGGATGGCTCACACAACTATTGACTGGTAGTCTCGTAAATGGTCCATACGGTTGTAAGGATTCCATTTAGGATCTTGGGATGGGAAGTGAGCCTCAACATGTGCTGCTAGATTTTCATTTGCCGTGACATCAGGCTTTAATATCTCAGTTACTGCATTCTTTATCTTTTCCCTTTCTTCTGGGTTAAACAGAGTCCCCATAAGTTGTTTGAGATCCATCCAAGTGGGATTGTGTGTATCCACTATGGTTTTCACTAAATCTGCTACTTCTGTAGGTTTTTCACTAAAGGGGCCATAGTGTAGTTTCCAGTTAAGTAAATCTGACATAGTGAATGGTACATGTTGGAACAATGGTAAGGTGACCTATGCTGTGGGGTCCTCATGATCTGTTACAAGCTGGTCAACCTGCCTAAGCGGTGCTGTCAGAGACGTTTGTTCTGTTTTTGCTCTTGTCCTTGCTGCCACTGGTTCAGCCTCTAGTTTAGGGTCTACCTGGGGTTCTTCCTGGGAGTCTACCTGGGCAGAGGTCCCCGGGGACAAAAGGTCACCTTGGGCCAATCGATCTATCGTATCTGGTGGATCCCCAGGGCTTCTCATGAAGGGGGATATCAGGTCTAGTCAGGCTATTAATCCTGATGCCCCAGAAGATTCTCCCTCATCTGACATCCTTCTTAAGCCAAGAGGGGGTACATATGGGGGTGGATGTGGTAGTTCTTCTGGGCAGCTAGGCATGACTGGGGTGGACTTCTTTAGTTTGGCCAATGGTAAAGTTTGTGACACTAGGAGCCTGCACCATTGTATTTTGAATTTTTTGAGCCATGGTGGAGGGTGGTTTAATAGGTCAAGCCAAACATCTATGTACAGAGCTTGGTCTGGGTGTCCTAATGTAGGATGGAATACTAACTGATGAACCTGTACTGCTATGGAGCTGTCCAAAGTTCCTATGGCTGGCCATCCCACTCCAAATGTTGGCCATTCTCCCTCACAAAACACCTGCAGTTTATGTCTACTCCACTTAAGACCATAGTCCTGAGATTCATATGCTTCCTTAAAGTGTTTTAGCATACACCCCAATGGGGTTAGGGGCACACTTTCTCCACCTCCCATGAGCCCCCCAGGTCACCAGACAAGACAATTGGGAAGAGGGGTTAGAAGAAAGTATGGGGTCCTTCCTCTCTTGGTAACACCAGGGATTTCCACAGACTCACATCTGACCCAGGGAGCCGGGTGCACACGGTCCCCGATGGGAACTGCAGATGCCACTCATTTTCTACTGGCCCACGGTGCTGGACACTCACAGTCACCAATGGGAAGCGCAGTAGCTCACCTCAATCATTCCTGACAAGTCCTCCCACCTTTGCTTAAGAGAGGGTGATCAATCCTCTCCTCCGTCCCCGCTTACAGGGAGGGATTGTTTCCCAAGTCCAATACTTGCCTGCTGGCATGTTCCTTCTCCACTGGCCAGCTGGAAGATGTCCTGGTCTCCTTACCCTTCACCAGTGGTTCTTGAAGGTGTCAACCGCGGTCACCAGAACACAGCAGTATTAGGAAGTCCCTCGGATTCAAAGGACCGATGGTACCTGGGATGTTCCGTTCAATTCACCGAAGCACCGGCACCCAGGGTGGACCCTCTAGCGGGCCTCAGGGCCCCTTGTGTCCCATCTGGGTCTCCATAAATGTTGCAGCAGATCCTGTTTCCAAATCAGGACACAAGACCATGAAGGGTAGGAGAATACAGGTTTATTTGCGCAAAAGGTTCAGAGCATTAGCATGGCAAATTCTGAAACCCCGGCTCTTCCTGAGGTGTTACTTTTATACAGCTCACAGCCTCAGCCTAGCCCGGGGCGTTTCTCTTATCAAGCTATACCATAACCTATGTACTACAGAAAAGAGAAGTAAGTCTAATTAGTCATTTTTTCTTAACTTACACCATCTGTTATTTTCCATACCCACCCTTGTTTACAGGAACATGTCTAGTTCTTAGGTTTAGTAATTTCATGGTTTACACAATATTGTATTAAGCAAAGCTAAGAAACTTCTGCTAATTATAAGAATACTTTTCTGGTAATTTTCCATTCCGCTTCATATGTACAATCCTTGTTTTATTGATTCCATGTAATATTCTAATTTTCTGAGATTGTGGATTTCGGGTTTTCATGAGCTGTAAGCCATAATCATCGCAGTTATGACTTATGATATCAGATGTGATTCTGCCTAGCTTCACCTGCTTCTTCCTGTCTGTTAGGAAGCTTATGATCCACTGACAAGTGTGTTCAGGTACCACAAGCTAGTTTAGTTTTAGTTTAGTTTAGTTTAGTTTAGTTTAGTTTAGTTTAGTTCAGTTATTTTATTTATTTATTTGATTTGTCAATCGCTTACAAGATAATAGGAATAAGTATAAACATGAGTTCTTACAGGAAATAGGTACAAATAAATGGGGACAATAGGACAGGAACGGTAGGCACCATTGTGCACTTATGCACACCCCTTACAGACCTCTTAGGAATGGGGTGAGGTCAATAGTGGATAGTTTAAGGTTAAAGGAGTGGGGGTTAGAGGATGAGTCAGGTAGTGCATTCCAGGCACTGACCACTCTGTTGCTGAAGTTGTACTTTCTGCAATCAAGTTTGGAGTGGTTTACATTGAGTTTGTATCTGTTGTGTGCTCTTGTATTGTTGCGGTTGAAGCTGAAGTAGTCATTGACTGGTAGGACATTGTAGCAGATAATTTTGTGTACTACGCTTAAGTCCAACCATAGGCGGCATAGTTCTAGGTTGTCCAAGCACAAAATTTCAAGCCTGGTGATATAGGGTATTCTGTTGCGAGCAGAGGAGTGTAGTATTCTTCTCGTGAATTACTTCTGGACTTCTGGACTTGTTCAATTGCATTAATGTCCGATATACAGTGTGGATTCCAGACGGATGAAGTGTATTCAAATATTGGTCTAGCAAAGGTTTTTTATGCTCTAGTTAGCAATTCAATATTACTGGAGGAGAAGCTTCGTAAGATTAGATTTACAACTCTTAATGCCTTTTTTAAAAAAAATTTATTGGTTTTTAAAAACAAACATAAACAAACAAAACATAAAAACATCAAGCTATCTTCCATATGTGTACATACAGTGTGCCAGTTGGTTTACAAATTGTTTTGTGCTTCCATTTCATAGTCTTCAATTACAATTACATTGCATATAATCTCATATTTTCAATCAAAAATTAAATACCTTAGTATCATTATTAATCAATCATTTGACTATATTTTTATTCATTCATGTTTTACAAGATAATCATAATTTACTTAGTTTATTTTATAACAGTTCATATTATCATCCCAAATCTATCCTAAAATCATTCTGTAGATATAATGAGTACATCTTTATATATTCATTATTATCTAAAATTCTAAATATTCTATTATTGTATTTTATCATCCAACCATTGATAGAAAAGGTCCCAAATTTTATAGAATTGTTTATTCTCTTGATCTCTAATTTCAAATGTCAATCTACTCATTTCAGCACATTCCAATATTTTCTTAATGATTTCCTCCTCTGATGGTATTTTCTCATTTTCCCAGTTTTTAGCAAATACAATCCTAGCCACTTTTAATACATTTACAATCAGGTATTTCAAGTCTTTACTATATATTTCAGGTAAAATTCCCAATAAAAATATCTCTGGTTTCAAGTCTATATGTTTCTTTGTCATTTTTTCCAACTACGTGTGGTTTTTAGTCCAGTATTTTTTAGCATGGGCACAAGTCCACCACATATGGTAATATGAGCCAGGTGTCTGATGACATTTCCAACATTTTTTGGATTTATTCTTGAACATTCTTGCTATTCTTGTCGGCGGAAAATGCCACCTGTAAAACATCTTATACAGATTTTCTTTATAAGCTGTTGACATTGTCATTTTATAATTTTGAGACCACAATTTTTGCCATTTCTCTAAATCAATCCCATATCCAAAATTCTTCCCCCAAGCAATCATAGTTTCTTTAATTTGTTCTTCTTCTAATTTAATTTCTAATAAATATCCATACAGTTTTGTAATCACCTTCTCATCAGTACCTGTCAAAATCTTATCTAAATCAGTCAATTTATCATAGAAACCTTCCATTTTAGAATCTTTATCATACCTTGAATGCATTTGCACATATGAAAACCAATTCATCTTTATACCTTGTTCCTCTAGTTTTTGTATAGATCTGAGTTCACCCTTTTCATTCAATATTTCACCATATCTAACTGTTTGTTCCTTTTTGTATATTATAGGATAAGAAAATGTTTCAATAGTCGATAACCAGACTGGAATTTTCAAATAACATTGTCTTTTAATCTTCTCCCAGTTTAACCACAGAGACTCCCGTATATAATGTCTTCTAAAATACCCCTGTGTTTTCGTTCCTTTATACCATAAAAAAACATGCCACCGCAACAACAAATCATGTCCTTCTAATGTCAACAATCTAGTATTTCTTAGTGTTATCCATTCCTTAACCCACATCAGATTTGTAGCTTGATAGTACAACTCCCAATTAGGCAAACCAAATCCTCCTCTAATTTTAGCATCTTGCAAAAGTTTTAACTTTATTCTCACTTTCTTACCTTGCCATGTATATTTCAACACAATTTTATTTAGATCTTCAAAGTAATCTTTTCCAAGCCTAATTGGAATTGTTTGAAACAAATATAAAATTCTGGGTAATATATTCATCTTGATTGTTGAAATTCTCCCTATTAGTGACAGTTGTAAATTTTCCCATTTCGCCAGATCTAGCGCTATCTGCTGTTTAAGTTTGATATAATTATTCTCTTTTAATGTACTACATCTTGCTGTCAGATATATCCCCAAGTACTTGATCTTATTCGTGACCTGAATTTTCAATAGGTCTGCCAGTTCTTCCTTTTGTTTTAATAGCATATTCATTGTCAAGATCTTTGTCTTATCTTTATTTATTTTCAAACCAGCCACCTTTCCATATGTCTCTATCTTTTCTATCAATTTTGATGCTGTTTCTAAAGGGTCTTCTAAGATGAAAACCAGATCATCTGCAAATGCTTGCAGCTTACATTCTTCCTTTTTAATTTTCATTCCTTTTATATTCTTTTCATCTCTAATATTTCTGTTTAGCACTTCCAAAGTTAACACAAACAACGAAGGTGATAGTGGGCACCCTTGTTTTGTTCCTTTTCTTATACTGATAGAGTCTGTCAGTTCTCCCTCTATCATTACCTTTGCCGTTTGCTTATAGTATATAGCTTCTATTGCTTGAATAAATTTTCTAGCAAAACCCATCTGTTCCAACAGTAATAACATGAATTGCCAATTCACATTATCAAATGCCTTCTGTGCATCTGGAAATATCAGAGCCATTTGTTTTTCAGGATGTGTCTCGTAGTATTCCAAGGTGTCCAAGATTACTCTCGTATTGTCTTTAATTTGTCCCTTTGGCAGAAATCCATTTTGATCAGGATGAATAAAATTATTTAAATATTTTTTAAGTCTTTCTGCCAATATTGAAGCAAAAATTTTATAATCTGCATTTAGTAGAGAAATGGGTCTATAGTTCTTAATTTGTAATGCATCAGCCTCCTCTTTTGAAATAAGTGTAATATAGGCTTCTGACCATGATTTAGGTGTCTTCTTTAACATAACTTCATTCATAACTTCTAGCAATGGACGATTCAACGATTCTTGTAATGTTTTGTAAAATTTTGCCGGAAGTCCATCTGGGCCTGGTGCCTTTCCATTATTTTGCTTCTTGAGTGCTTCAGTTAACTCCATCATCGTTACATTGCTTTCTAACATTGTTTCAGTCTCTTTAGGTATCTGAGGTAAATTAGCATTCTGTAAGTACTGTTTAACTCTTTCCTCACCAATATTCTATTGCATATATAATTTCCCATAGAAGTCTCGAATGATTTCCTTCTTCTCTTTACTACCATAGCAAACTTGGCCTTGGTCATCTATTAATTGCAATATTTTCCTTGATACTTTCTCCTTTCTTAATTTGTATGCTAACCATCTACCTGGTTTGTTTGCATCTTCAAAGTAGTTCTGTTTAGCACCTCTAATTTTCTGTGCTAATTCTTCTTTTTCTATTTGACCCATTTTATGTTTAATTATATCCATTTTTAGCTTGATGTCCTTTTTCTGTGGCATTTTCTGTAGCACTTTTTCATGTCTTTTATGCTCATCCTCTAAGGCCTTAGAGGCTAGTCTTTTCATTGTATTCTTTCTCCATCCACTGTGTGAAGTCTTTTTCCTTTAAAATAGTATTATTTAACGTCCATCTAGATCTTCTTTTTTGTCCTTTCCATTTAATTGTCATTGGATTGTGATCTGCCCATGTACTTGATTCAATATTTATTTCTAGAATATTAGTTATTAATTCTGTTGACATCCATATCATATCTATTCTGGACCATGATAAGTGTCTATTTGAATAGAAGGTGTATTGTTTAGTTTTAGCATTTCTTTCTCTCCATGTATCTTTTAAGTTTATTTCATCTACCATTTTAAAAAAGATTTAGGGAGAGTCTTTCTGTTTTGCTTTATTGTTTACATTAAACCTTCTGGAATCAGCCATCTATAATTCACCTCTTTTTTAAGAAGCATTTTAGTCAGGAATCGGTATTCTTTTCTCATCTCTCTCACTCTTCTGGGTATTTGTTTCAAGACCACAATCTCCTTGTCTTTATATTTCAATGTTTTCTCTTTTGCCACTTGCAATATTTGCGTTTTAATGGCTTTCTTTGTAAATCTAATGTGAACTTCTCTTGGTAAGCTATTTCTCATCACATATCTTGTGAAAACTCAATAAACCTCATTTATTCCATCCACCATCTTCTCTTGAGTTATTTCCAAAGCTTCAGCCAGTATTTCTATCATTATCTCAGCTAAGTTTTGTCCTTTTTCTTCCTCTACATTTTGGAATCTAAGATAGAATTCTGATCTATCCATCTCCCATCTCAACATACCACTTTTATCTTGTTCAACCACTGTTAATCTATTATCAATATCTCCAATCTTCTTGTCTCTTTGTTTATCTTCTTCAATTTTTTGGAATCTCTCATCATACTTCAACATCATTTGTTGGATGTTCTCCACTTTTTCATCGGTTTTTCCTGTTCTTTGTTCAATGTTCTGTATTCTCTTTTCAATATTCTCTGCTCTTGCTTGAATATTTTGAATTCCATCTGCAAAGTAACTTTTTCTTGTTCTTTTTCTTGCTTTAACATTGTCTGTATTGAACGTTGTCCTCCAGATGGTGGAGAGGAAGAAGTAGAAGTTGAAGAACCAGAAGCTGTAAATTTCCTACTCATTTTAAGCAATTCAAAATCTTCAGGTTCTTCTAAACCTTAATCCAATTGTGAAGTAACCAATTATAGTTCAAAATAAAAATAGTAGAAAAAAAGCCCAATAATAATGATTTTAAAAAAAGAAAAAAAGGGAGGACAAAAGTTCTTCAGGTTCTTGTATACCTTAATCCAATCAGTAGTTAGACGAAGAAAAAGGCTTGAAAAAAAAAGAAAAAAAAAGGAAAAGGAAAAATTCTTCAGGTTCTTCAACACCTTAATCCAATTGAAAGCTCTCAAATAGAAAAGAGTGCATAAGAATAAACCAGAAAGGTAGATGAAAAAACAAAAATACCAGGAAAGGAAAAAAAAGGCTATTCTCTTTAAAAAAAAATTAATACTAAAGCTTTCCCTTTAAAATAAAAAGCAAACGTAGAGATTGGACTTCCAAAGAAAAAAAGAAAAACAAAGACAAGCTCCAACAAAGTCAAAAATGCAAATAGTTATTACAAGAAAAAAAAAGATAAAATGAAATACAATAAAGATGGTGAGGAGGGATAGCACAACTTAGAAAAAGTAAAAAGAGCACACTGCACTTTGTTTAATTATCCAAGGCTCTTATTATAGCTCTCTTCTCCAAAAAGTTATCACCTTTTTTTCCCCTAGGTTTCAACACCAGACTCCAACTGTTGATAGAAACCCAGAAGAGCACCTGCAATAATACTCTCCCATGCTCTTCCCTCTATCTTATCAAATAGCAATGTCCTTGAAAAAGAGTCTCAGTTCTTTCTTTCTCAGCTTTGTCTGGTCACAGGGAAACAGAATATTTTCAAGCCTCTAGTTGGCAGTGTTACAAAGTTTCTTTGCTCTCACTTTCCCCCTCCTTTTCCAAGCAAGATATAAGAAGAATTAATAAAAAAAGAAAAAGATATTTTAAAAAAGAAATAACTAAAAGGGAGCCTCTAGCCTAAAATATTACAAAATCAAAAAGGAGAAAAAAAAATAGATGTAAAAGAAAAAACCAGTCCAGTTTCAAAATACAAGATCGTGTATAGAAAATCCAGCAATGAGAAAAAAAAACATCACTTTGACATTCCTGTTTAAAATTGCCGCTTAATCATTTCTGTCAAAACTTTTACAGATTCTTTCTTTTCCTTAGGGTGTCCTTTCAGATCTTAGAATAAGGAAAAAGTTCTCACCAAACCGGCACACTCTCTCTTTCTGTTCTCTTCTGTTTTGGAGCTGTCCCAACTTCAGCAGCTTTAATGGCTGCCTCTTTGCCGCTGGCAAGAAGAGCTTCTCCTGGATCTACCAGGGACTTTGCGGTATCCCTGGGATCGACAGGATGCACTGTTCACTTTCACTGTCTCTTCAGGACGGTTTAGATCCAATAGGACCGTCCAGGAGCAAAGATATCGGCAGCGATCTCAGACCTCCAAGATCACATGCCGTATCGTCGCGACGTCAGCTCCGCCCTTCCCATCTGTATCTGGTTTTAACCAGGAATTATACTACACCTGCCTGTCATGGGGAGCACTGAAAACCCTCCAGGGGTGGTACCTCCTAGCTAGTGAAGTTGAGATCGACCTAGCCATGTGTCAACTCGCAAAGCTTTCCTGACCTACGCCTGAGTTGCCATAGGTGGGGGATGGGAAATTGTGCCTCGCAGCTGCACCAAGGAATTTACTTCTCAGTCAAAACTAAGCACAGCCTGCCTGTTCTGACCCAACTGGGTTCCCAAAGAGCAAACACAGACAAAGGCAGCAGCCCCCACCTTTTAAGGTTTAATAACGAATTCTGTTCTGAAGGCTGCTTTCCACTAATTATCTCCAACAAGAAAGAGCCTTGCCAATACTGCCGGCTGAACTCAAGGCCATCTCCACGAAGACCCGCAATGGCTGGAGTGACTTCTATGACCCGCAAGATTGCTTCATTGGAGAATGTGACTGGTGACACACTTTGGGGAGAGGGGGGAAACAGGGTCAGAGGCAAGGGGCAAAGTGGGTGAAGTCAGAGCTGGCTTCACCTAGGTAGTGCCGACATGGTGCTTCTAATAAATAAATTGATTTTTATTGCTAGATGGCTTGAGACTCTTAATTTTGTTTGGGCATTGGTTGGAACCCTGACACGAACACATCGATCAGAATGCCTTTTTGTCAATGCCAAAGTGAGCTCTGGTGCTTAGGTAATTTAATATGAGTACTCCAAGGTCCTTGACAGAGTAAGGGTTGTCAACGAGGTCATATTCGCCTAGCTTGTATTTGGTGCACTGTTTTTTTTACCAATGTGTAGGACAGAGCATTTGTTGGTCGAGATTTGGAGTTGCCAATTGTTTGACCATTCAGACACATAATCAAGGTCACTTTGAAGGACAGTAGAATTGTCGGTGGTGTTGAATAGTTTTACGTCATCTGCAAAGAGGACACAGTTGCTTATAAGGTGATCACAAAGGTCATTTATATAGAGTATAAAGAGTGTGGGTCCTAGAACACTGCCTTGGGGACACCGCTGTTAACTGAGCAAGGTTTGATATAGTGCTCCCTATTTTTACTATTTGTTGCCTGTTTTACAGGAATGCAGTAATCTACTTATCTTTTTTATTATTTTTTATTTTTACAACAAAAACAACAAATAAAACCATATTTCAGTTTTACAGTGTGTCAGTTGGGTACATATATCTTGTGAATATACTAATATTATTATACATTTCTTATTTATGTTCATAGTTTAATCAACATTTTATGTCATATTGTTACATCATTGTATCACCTTTAAAATTTTAGTTTCAATCCTAGTTTATCTTTCAAGAAGAGATCCCAATATTTACTAAGTTATATTCATATTATTACTTATTCAAAAATAATCAATTATATTGTGTTATTGCTACTACAACATATTTCAAATTCTTACTCTTCTATCTAACCATTCATAAAATCTTATAAAACTCCTTTTCTTCCTGTTCTCTAATTACCATTGTTAATCTACTCATTTCTGCACAATCCATTATTTTCTTGATCGTTTCCTCCTCTGTCAGAATTTTCTCGTTTTTCCAATTTTGTGCAAATACAATTCTAGCTGCTGTTAATACATTAATAATCAAATATGTTATCTCTTTATTGTAACCTTCAAGCAAAATCCCCAATAAAAGTATCTCTGGTTTTAAGTCTATATGTTGTTTGATCATTTTTTCCAACCATGTGTGTATTTTCGTCCAGTATCTTTTTGCTTCTATGCATGTCCACCACATATGGTAATATGATCCAGTTATCTGATGACATTTCCAACATTTCGCCGATTTATCCTTAAACATCTTTGCTATTCTTGCTGGGGGTAGGTGCCACCTGTAAAACATCTTACACAAATTCTCTTTATAGGCAGTTGACATTGTTAATTTGTAATTTCTAGTCCATAGTTTCTGCCATTTATCCAAGTCTATCCCATACCCAAAAAATTCCCCCCCATGCAATCATTGTTTAACTTGCTCTTCTTCTAATTTCACTCCCAATAAATAACCATATAATTCTTTAATCATCCTCTCTTCAGTGCCTGTTAAGATTTTATCTAGTTCAGTCAGTTCTTTATGAAACCCATCTATCTTACTATTCTTTTCATATCTTGAATGTATTTGCAAATATGAATACCAATTCATATTAATCCCTTGTTCATCTAATTCTTGCTTTGTTTTGAGTTCACCCTTTTCATTTAAGATTTCATTATATCTAATAATATGTTCTATTTTAAAAACATTTGGATATGCAAAAGCCTCTATTGTCGATAACCAGACTGGACTTTTCATATAATGCTTCTCCCTTATTTTCTCCCATATTGTTAAGAAAGCATCCCTGATATAATGTCTCCAAAAATATCCATGTACCTTACTTTCCTTATACCATAAAAATGCATGCCACCCCAATTGCAAATCATGATCTTCCAATGTTAACAATCTAACATTTCTCAGTACAATCCATTCTTTCATCTACATCAATGGTACTGCCTAATCCCCAATTGCGTAATCCAAAACCTCATCTCGTTCTAGTATCCTGTATTAATTAATTAATTTTAACTTAATTCTTGTTTTTTTTCCCTGCCATATAAATTTCAACATCATTTTGTTTAGTTCCTCAAAATATTTTTTCTCTACCTTTATTGGAATCGTCTGGAATAAATATATTTTTGGTAATATGTTCATTTTAATTGTCGCTATTCTCCCTGTTAAAGACAATTGTAAATTTTCCCATTTTTCCAAGTCTGTCACAATCTGTTGTTTCAATCTATAATAATTGTCCTCTTTAAGTGTTCCACATCTTGCTGTCATTCGTATCCCTAAGTATCTCACTTTTTTTGCAATCTGGACATTTAATTTGTCCATTAATACTTTCTTTTGTTTTTTCAGTCATATTTTTCACTAAGATCTTCGTTTTTTATTTATTTATTTTCAGTCCTGCAACCTCTCCATATTCTTCTATCTTTTCTATCAACTTAAAGCCTGTGTACAACAGTTCTTCCAATATAAAAACCAGATAATCTGCAAATGCTTGTAATTTATACTCCTTTTTTAATTTCATTCCCTTTATTTCTTTGTTTTTCCTAATATTTCTATTCGATACTTCCAAAGTCAATACAAATAACAATGGTGACAGTGGACATCCTTGCCTGGTTCCTTTGTAATGTTAATATTATGTGTCAAGTCTCAATTTATCATTACTTTTGCTGTTTGTCTATAGTATATTGCCTCAATTGTCTTAATAAACCTTTCTCCAAAGTCCATCTCCTCCAATTGCAACAACATAAATTGCCAATTAACATTATCTCTGTGTCTATAAAAACCAAAGCCATTTGCTTTTCTGGATGTGCTTCATAGTATTCCAGTGTATTCAATATTATCCTCATATTGTCTTTTATTTGTCTCTTAGGTAAAAATCCATTTTGATCTCTTTCTTTCTCTCCATATATCTTTTAATCCTAATTCTTCCGCCTTTTGATAGAATACTTTTGGTAATGTTTTCCTTTTCCTTTTTTCCCCTGGATTTTCATTATTGTAATCTTTTCCTAAATTTGCTATTGCATTGAAAATAAATCCAGACAAAAAACAGTATACTTACTATTCGGCACCACACACATCATGGTCAAGATTGGATATGTTATGGACAAATGGAGAAATCAAATGTAATATAAAAGAAATAGAAATTTAATCTAACACATGGGCGGACCATAAGCCTATTAAAATAATTTGGAAAGGATTGAAAAAGAACAGAAGATGGATACTAAACAAGGAGATCCTAAAAGAAAAAGAATGTGTTAAGATGATGGAAAAAGAATTGGAGTTCTTTCTGAAGGAAAACAAAAAACAACAAACATCAATTCCAAACCTATGGGACACAACTAAAGCATACATCAGGGGCCTAGCAATTTCATATAATAAACATAGATACAAGGAAAAAAAAGAAGAACAATCTAAACTACTAGATACTCTTAAGGAGTGTTGGGTATAACATTGATACACCAACTAAGTTTGGGTGAATAAATATATAAAACCAAGGTTTGGGTGTTTGTAACTTGTAGCTTTAAGCACCAAACTGCTTGTAATTAACTAATTAAGGGTGCGGTTACAAACGGCAATAAAAGGCAGTAAGAGAAACGTAACTCTCTCTCTGCTTGTTTTTCTGCTTGCTACTGTTTGTTTGCTACTGTTTGCTACAACTGTTTGAATACCTGAACGAAAGGACTATTTCATTGATGTGCTGATATCCTGTGAATACTCAGCGTTGTCTTCAAAAGGAAAGGTATCAGAGGAGAAGATATCTTTACAAGCAGATAAGGATATAGAACTGACTAGTGAATGGACTAAGTTACTGAATGGATATATTTGTGAATGACATATGGACTGATTGACAATGTTTAAACTCTAATTGGATTAAACAACTATTTAAACTACAAAAAACAGTGTTTGTCATCAGTGTGTGTAAACTCTAGGGCCCTTCCTCTCTCATTTGGCTGCCTGGCTTGACTGCTGCTGCACATTCTGTTTGGGGGTTTGTCCCCAATCACTAACAAGGAGTTAGAAAAAACACTAGAAAAAACACCACATAATAAGACAGCAAATACGGAGAGGATAATGATTAGACATAAATTGAATATGTTAGCACAAGATGAATGGTTACAAGACATGAAAAAGATAAAACAGAATTATTTTGAACACGCGAATAAGCCGGGAAGGTGGCTAGCCTATAGACTTAAAGAAAAAGAAAGAAGTTTGGAGGAGCTGGCGCCGTGACGATACGCCTTGCAATCGAGCTCCTCGATTGCAGCCGATAACTTCGTTTCCGGCCGGTCCAAACGGACCTAAGTTGTCCCGTAGGGACATCAAACTGAAAAGAAAAAACATCTTGTTAAAAGTTTTTTTGAGGAATTATATAGTAGGGAAGACGTACCAGAGGGAAATATCCAACATTACTTAGAAGGAAAAGGGCTACCTGTGATCCCGGAAGAGGATAAAGAAGAGATAAACAGGGAAATAACATTAAGAGAATTGCAAGAGGCAATCCTGGAACAGAAAAACAATAAGACACCAGGACCGGATGGTCTCCCAGGGCAACTGTATAAAACGCTCCAAGGAAAATTTGAAATGCAATTATTAGAACTCTATAATGAGGTACTAACGACAGCAAAATTACCTAAGTCATGGGGGGAGACATACATCTCATTGATCCCAAAAGACGATTTGGACCATCAGATTAATTCAAAATTATAGGCCCATATCCATTTTAAATGTTGATTATAAAATATTTATGTCCATAATGGCAGAAAGATTGAAAAAAACACAACCAGATCATTCATAGTGACCAAAACGGATTCTTATCGAATAGACAAATCAAAAATAATACCAGAATGGTAATGAATATAATAGAATACTATGAAGCAAACCCAAGAAAACAATTGGCAATGGTCTTCCTCGATGCGCAAAAGGCATTCAACAATGTTAATTGGCAGTTTATAATACAACAATTAAAAAGCATGCAATTTGGCAATAAATTTATCAAACTGATTTCAACAATTTATACGACACAGACTGCCAGTGTAATACTGAATGGTGATAGAACAGAAACGTTTAAGATCTACAAGGGAGTAAGACAGGGATGCCCACTGTCACCCCTTCTCTTTATTCTTACCTTAGAAAACTTATTGGAAAACATTAGGAAAAATGAAGAAATCAAAGGGGCTTCAATCAAAAAGGAGCATTATAAGGTACAGGCATTTGCCGATGATATAGTATTTTTTTTGGAAGATCCAGAGGATACGGGAGTAAAATTAATAAAGAAAATAGAGGAATTTGGCAAGGTCGCAGGCCTTAAGATAAATAAAAACAAAACAAAATTATTGACTAAAAATTTCAAAGATAAGCAAAAAAAAAAAAAGAATTAGAAGGAAAATTGGGAATGCAAAGCATGAAAAAGGTAAAATATTTAGGCATTTGGTTAACAGCAAGATGCTCTTCAATCAAAAAAGATAACTATGGCAAATTAATAATACAAATCAAAAAAGAATTGGAAATGTGGGGAAAATTACAGCTATCATTACTGGGGAAAATTGCGGCAATTAAAATGTCTACCCTACCAAAAATGGTATGACTTTTTCAAACTGTACCAATAAGATTGGATAAAACCTTTTTGAGAGAATTAGATCGAATAATAAGTAAATTTGTTTGGGATGGGAAAAAAGCCAGGATAAAAATGAAATTGTTACAGGACAAAAGAGAAAGGGGTGGCTTTGGACTCCTTGACTGGGAAATGTATTATCAGGCTGCGGCTATGGTGTGGATTAAAGATTAGATCAACCTGGAAAATAGAAGAATATTGTCGATAGAGGGTCACGACTTGCAGAGAGGGTGGCATAGTTTCCTATGGGATGGGAAATGTAAACAGCATGCATATTTTCAGAGACACACAATCAGAGATTCATTAATTTGGACATGGAACAAGATTTAAAAGAATCATTATACTAAAATACCAAACTGGCTGTCGATTATGGAAGCACAAATCTACCCAAATGCAATGGATCTGGGGAAAAAAAGGAGGAATTACAAAGACCTATTAGACACACAAGGAAGATTAAAAGCGAGACAAGAATTAGAGGAACAAAATATAAAGATAGATTGGTGGCCATACATGCAAATTCAGGCAAGATATTTGGTTTCTGCATGGAAAAGCATCAATTAGATAAAATTCTACAAGAAATGGAAAAGATAATGATTTCAAGAATATATAACTTTCTACTAGATTTTAAAATGGAAGAGGAGGTAGTCAAAGAGACGATGGTGGTATGGGCGAAAAATGTTGGCCACAACATAGACCTGGAAAATTGGGAGAGATTGTGGGGATCAAATTACAAACTAATTACATCCACAGCATACAAGGAAAATCAATACAAAATGTTCTACAGATGGCACCTTCCCCCTGCTAGTTTGGCAAAAACGTTTAACTCAGACCCAAATTGTTGGGAATGTGGAAAAGAAAAAGTCACTTATTTTCATACCTGGTGGACATGCCAGGAAGTGAAAAAATATTGGAATACAATTAGACAATGGATAGACGAAATAACAAATCAGAAAATTGAATTTAATCCGGAAACTTTTTCATTAGGTATAATAACACAAAAATGCAATAAAACAGATAGATATATTATGTTACATATATTAACAGCTGCAAGAATTTCGTACGCACAACTCAAAGGAAAAAAGGGTTCCACCAGAAGGCACGGTTATAAAAAAAATAATAGATTGTATAGAGATGGACAGGCTAATGATGAAAATAAAAGACAGAGAAGATTCAATTTATTATAGGGCCTGGGATGCCTGGTATGAGTGGTTTAGAAATAAAAATAAAATAAAATGGCAATTAGGAAAAGAATGAGGGAATATGTAAATATGTAAATACACCATGGAGAAGATTGAGATGTAAGGATAAAAGGTATTGATTTATAGTAAGAGTAAGATGTAATGGTAAAGGAATAAGTAAATACATATACTGAAAAATGTGAGGAGATGCAAAAGATGTCTTGATGTTGATAACAATGTATAAAGTTTTATGTTTTTAAAATTTGGAAACTTAATAAAGTTTATTTAAAAAAAAATTAAAAAATCCATTTTGATCTGGGTATATAAAGTAATTCAAATATCTTTTGAGTCTTTCTGTTGTTATTGAAGCAAATATTTTGTAGTCCGCATTTAGCAGGGAAATTGGTCTATAATTTTGTATTTGTTGCAGATCGGTATCTTCTTTTGGTATAAGTGTAATATATGCCTCTGTCCATGAATCAGGAACTTTACTTTTTATCAGGACCTCATTCATTACTTCAAGCATTATAGTGCTAATTGGTTCCTGTAGTGTCTTATAAAATTCTGCTGGTAACCCATCTGGGCCAGGCGCTTTCCCAGTATTTTGTCTATTTATTGCTTCTGTCAATTCCATCATTGTTATTTTCCCTTCTAACATTGTCTTAGTTTCATCAGATATTTTGGGTAATTCTGTTCCTAGCAGATACTGTTTAACTTTCCCTTCTTCAATATTCAATATAGTTTTTCATAATACTTCTGCACTATTTCTTTCTTTTCTTCGTTTCCATAACATACCATTCCACTTTCATCTATTAATTGTGTTAGTCTTTTCGATTCCCTCTCTTTCTTTAATTTGTATGTTAACCATCTACCTGGTTTGTTTACATTTTCAAAGAGGTTCTGTTTAGCTCTCCTGATTTTTTGTGCCAGTTCTTCTTTTTCCAGTAGTCCCATTTTATGTTTAACTATATAACAGATCATAACAGATAATCAGAGTTGGAAGGGACCTTATAGGTCATCTAGTCCAACCCCCCGCCCAAGTGGGAGACCCTACACCATTTCTGACAAATGTCCATTTGGTTATTAATATTCTTGTGCTGTGGATCTCATTGTAGTTCTTTTTCCAGCTTCTTATAATCCTCTTCTAGGATTTGTTGTGTTTGTCTTTTTTTTATATTACTTCTTCTTGGATAAGTTATAATCACGCCTCTACTATGGGCCTTCATAGCATCCCATACATTTTGTAATGAAGTTTCCTTTTTATTTTCTTTGAAGAAGAAAGCCAATTTTTTTTCCATTTTATTGATGAATTCTTTTTCCTTCAAGATTGAATTATTCAAAGTCCATCTTGACCTTTTCTTTTGTCCCTTCCACTTGACCCGTATTGGATTATGGTCCGCCCAAGTACTTGTTTCAATGTTTACTTCTTGTATATTTAAAATTAAATCCATTGACATCCAAATCATATCTATTCTTGACCACAATAAGTGTATATTGTCTTTTCTTGCTATTCAATTCTCTCCCTATGTCTTTAATACTTAGCTCCTCTACCATTTTAAAGAAAGATTTCGGCAATGTCTTTCTATTTTTTAAATTTACTTTCTGTGTTTTGTAGTCCAGATTGTTCCACCGTGACAACAGCCCTGCCCTCCCACAGTGATCCACTTATGAAAGGATCCGGAAATGCCGTAAGAGTTTAGTTTTAACAGTAGTTTGTCATGTACCACTGAATCAAAGGCATTGCAGAAATCTATGTAAATTGCATCTATAGCTTTACCCTGGTCAAGTAGATTAGTCCATATGTTTATACAGTGTAGGAGTTGAAGATTGCAGGACAATTTTTTCCTGAAACTAAATTGTGTTTTGGAGAGTAGGCTGTTCGACTCTAAGTGGAGTTACTAAGTGGTCAGGCTTGGGAAGGTCTGCCCCACTCTGGTTGCTGTAATGACTTTCAGTGGAGGCTAGATCCAAACCCAATTACTGGTTCCAATGGATGGAATGTCTCTAGGGGGCAGCATTTTGTTTCCACGTGTTGCAGGACTGAAAGACAAAGAACAAGTATCCCCTCCCCACTTCGCTGGTAATTCTACCAGGAAAGGCATTGTAAAAGGATTAGAGATTGGGGAGGGGGATAGATAGCTTGCAGGCAGGGTTTTGAGGAAAAGAAACAACACGTCAGTATTGCAGTTACTAAACATATAAATCAGTTTCAAAAAAATGGAGACACAACAGATGAGAATGGGAAAAAACTGGATTCACAGGCTTCAGGAAAAAGATGAACAGGTAAAATTATTTAAATACACAGTAAATGCAAGGATGAAACGTTTCTTGTAAATGAACTTAAAACATTCGCTAATAACCTTGGGCTTTTCTTAAAAGCACAGAGGAAAGAAAATTGAACTCTGTTCTTCATCCAGTCTAGTTGGCCAGACCAAACTAGGCGAAGACATTTTCTTTTCCTTCCAGTGCTTTCAACTGTTTTTTAATAATTTAAAATTCATATCTGAAGGGATCAGAGACACTTAACAGTTGCAATTACCTCAAGGGCACACAAAGACTTAGACATACACACACACACACAAAAAAACCAAGGAGCACAAAGAGAGGAAAACAGAACTCTAAGGTTTGCACACACACTGATCATTCCCACCATAAATCTCAGTTAAATTAGGGAAGGCACAAATCTTAAGGAACAAACCACATAGTTGCATAGAAGACAGAGAGACAGACAGACAAACAAACAAAAAACCCATGTGATCCTGTTTATATATTGCCCTTTTTTGTTTAAAAGCCATTCCCTTATCCGTGTAACACTAGGCTTTTCTTCTAGTAGTTTTGCATACAGGTCTTTCACAACCTACAACATCCAGGCAATCCTAGAAATTTTCTCTCTTTCTATATATTGTAATTTCTAACTCATCTCTGTAACAATTCCTAAAAGGGCAACAACTTGTGTTGCTACCAAACAAACAAACAAATGAGGTATTTTGAGTCAATGCTCTGAAATATATTTGGGTCAAACTTTAGTGCCAATTTTCTGCTTTGAGAACCATCGAGCCCCGCCTTTCTCAGGCAAAAGCTCAATGTCTCAACCAAGCAGGAAAAAAAATGGTTAAAGTGAGCAAAAAGTCTCACTCCACCCCCTTTCCTGCTTCTCTTGCTCTTTCAAGGCAAAAAGTCCTTGAGCAAGAGGAAGAAAAATTAACAACCAGTGAGGACAAGAGGGGGGGGGGGGGGGTTAAAATATTACACAGAAATCTCACCCCTTTTCTCCAGTCAGCATCCTTTCAACAAAATTATTCTCTCTCTCTCTTCAGTAAATCACACACATTTCTCCATGGGACCTTTCTCACTTCCTTGTACACGTTATTTCTTTATATGAAAGAGAATCAAAATATTCTCCTTTTAATCTGGGATGGGGGTCAAAACACAGACATTCACACCAACTTTTTATCATCAACATACACATTTGTACTGTAATCAGAAACAATTTCCCACACAAAAATTTCATTTCATTCTTTCTCCAAGCAAACCAATCATTACTTACAATTCTTTTCTGTGACATATTCATACAAATTATTACAGGCAAAATAATCATTTGTTCCCAATCAGGGCCAACTTAAATTTTCATCCTCCCACCAAACAAAACAACACAAATTTACCATGTCTTCTCTAGTTAGACTCAATTTGGTAATTAATTTTCTATAGGGTGGTTTTCCCCATCCTTCACATAATTGCTCTAGGGGACTTGAAGGCTCAATTTTTAACTTCAGGTTTTCCTGAATCTTCTTGACACACTTGTTATGGGACCCATTGCCCATGGCTAGTTACCAGACTGGAGCAATCCTTAGCAACTTGTTCCAGTGAGACCTTCATACACACACAGTTGGCACCTGGCCAGAGCGAAAGACACTCCTTACTGCCACTAAAGTTTTCATCTGTCTCTGCCCTGGAGAGCCTGAATCTCCCAGCAGACGCTGGCTTATTTTTAAAGATCAAGATTCATAGATACCTTTGTTCAGTTCCACACACCTCTCACACAAGTCTCAGATTCTCACAGCCCTACCTAACCTCCCCAACTGCCTAAGGGCAGTGTGTTTCCACCAGAACCACATGTTCTTACTTGACCAGAACTACTTACCCCTAGGTCCATGCATGGAGTTGCCCGGTTGTTCTGGCAATCTCATCAACCTGGTCCCTTCCCTCTTTTTTTTCCATTTTCAACTGATCTCTATTTAAAGCAAGGATCTGTGTCTCATTCCATGCTTCTGAACAGCTGACCCGAATGTGGACCGTTGTAAATCAACGGGGCATGCCTTCCTCACCCCACTCTGCTGTCCAGGGTCCCAGAAGAGAAAAACAGATTGGCCGCATTCTCCACCAATTGTTGGAAATAACTCGAAGCCAACAAAAAAAAACTTGGATCGTTGAAAACAAAGAGGATTTATTAAAAAGAAATATTAGATGGTTTGTAAAACACCGGTGGTCTTTAGAACCTCAAGAAACAGGTTCAAATTAAAAGCTGCACCTTTAGAACCTCAAAACATACTTTTTATACAGTTTCATCTTGTCACCCAAGTTCTCTCCTTCTTGAGACTCATTCCCTCCCAACTTTAAACTCATTGGATTTGCCCTCAGGTGTTGCAACTAATCCTCGAATGTCTCCAGGGAGAATTGTCTCCTTCCGTTATGTTCTCATCTGTACGCCTCCATACCTCTTACTTTGGCTGCCCATATGGCATCTTTCCTTAGTGTTAAGGAATGTAGCATCCCCTCATCAGAGCCTCTTTCTAACTTGTGAAGATACAATTTTTAAAAGCTCATCATATACTACCATTTTTCCAAAGAGATTATAACAACCCCTCCAAACATAATAATAATATAAAAGGCATGTACATAAGATAAAAATATAAAAAGGCTTAATGGAGCATGTCAAAAGTATAAAAGCAAAGCATGTATATACAGGGAGATATATTTCATTTGATAACTGATTAACAGAATTGAAAGGGACCCTGCAAGGTCATCTAGTCCAACCCCCATTTATCAAACCTTTAAGCATATTATATACCATTCTATTTTTGAATTTACTTATTTCTTACAGGAAGACACCAGGAACATAGATAAGCCTCGACAAAACCAGATAATTCACGATTTGCTCCCAACAACTTGCTGTGCGCAGCTTCCCTTTTTAAACACTGTGTTCCCAGCTGCAACTAATGAAGGAAATCAGGGCCCTTTCCTCTCCCGTAAGCCACACAACTCACATTGCTCCCTTCTCCGTTCCTCCCTGCGTGCCATAGGATGAAAAGGGGGTGGACCTGGGTCCTCCTCCGAACCCCCTCTCCCTTGCCCAGCTGCCCTGCTCTGCCCAGCTGGACTTTGCCCTTCCCCAGTTTCTCCCACAGCCAACGGAGCCACACTCCCACTCCCTGTCGGCTGCTCGGCCTCCCCCTCTGAATCAGATTCCAACAGGGGCATGACAGGTGTCAGAATAACAGAATAACACTTAGAAGGGACCTTGGGGGGAACCCTATACCATTTCTGATAAATGTCTGTCCAGTCTTTTCTTAAAAACCTCCAGTGATTGAGCACCCAGAACTGGAGACAAGCAGTTCCACTGGTTAATTGTTCTCACTGTAAGGAAGTTTCTCCTTAGTTTTAGGTTGCTTCTCACTTTGTTCAGCTTCCATCCATTGCTTCTTGTTCACCTTCTGATGCTTTGGAAAATACATTCCCCCCCCTCCCCTTCTTTCTGGCAGCCCCTTAACAGCCTGTTGCCTATCACACTCTTGGGCAAAGCATGTGAGCCATTAGTGTTGAGGTAATTCCCCGTTAAGAGAATGAGCGCATACAGGGAGACGTAGTGAGAGAAGTGTTGAATAATATACACACAACACACATACACTGTACAGTAAATGTAGGTTTTTACTTTTCAATAAACGTTTAAGCACAGTCCAAGATAATCATTCCAAGTCATTCACAGGTAAGGCAGTCAGTGTTCAGTTCAGGGATAATCCAAATATCAAAGTCCAGTATCAAAAAACAGTTCAGTAACAGACTTACATCAAATCCAAGAATAACAGTCAATTAGGAGGAATGGCAATACTCTCCAACAGAAGGAAACAGAGACTCACTCACACTCTCTTCTGAAACTAAAACAAGCCAGGTTTCTGGCTCCATCTTATGGCCATTTGAGAAACCACACCCAATTACAGTTTAGCATTCTCTTAAAGACATATTATTAAAATGTCTATCCTAGTTTATATATTTCCAACCCAAATACCTGTTAGGTGACTTACATTCCTAACAATTTCCTCCTTTCAGTGGTCCATGAAAGTACATCTATAGTACGTAGATAATAAAGTCAAAAAAAGGTGAACAACATTTTTACAGAACTATAGATACATTGAGGCTGGGTGTGACAAGGAATGGCTGGGAGGGGAGGGGCCAGGAGAGGCACCCCTTGACGTGAGTGACATTGAGTTGGCCATGCCCACCCAGTCACACGACCAAGTCACATGACCACCAAGCCACACCCACCAAGCAAGCCATGCCCACCAAGCAAGCCACGCCCACAGAACTGGTAGTGAAAAATTTTGAATCCCACCACTGGGTGGGGGGCTGAGTTTCTGCCTCTGAGTTTCTACTTTTCTTTTTAGGGGAAATATTCTGCCTTTTTAGTATGTTGGAAGTTACGATTCACCCCTCTCATAGGAAAAGAAAAGAAATTTTAAAATATCAAAAGGGGAAGGAAAATTCCCCTAAAAGAAAGGAGAAGTGGAAAACACAAGCAGGAATCCAGCTCCCAGCCCCCACCCTTTGGCCCCCCTGCCTTTGTCAAGTAGGGCCATTGAAATAATTGGAGCTAGCCTACTTTTCACAAAGAAAGGCTAAAATTACACCATGGGATACAGAGGAAAAAAGCCTACACATTAGCTAAAATCCTTTCCCATAGAAATCAAATAGATGGCAAGCTATAAAACTTGTAAAAAATAGCAAAAGCAAACTCTCAAAGGAAAAGGAAATCAAAAAAAACCTCAGACACATGAGAAAAGGAAATACCCACCAAAACACAGTTATAAAAAGCATAGCAGGAAGGAAAAGATTTACCAAAAGGTACAACAGAAAACTCAGGATATTGCAACCAGGTGCAAACTGATAGCTACAAAGGATCAAGGAAAAACAGAGATTGGACTATAAAACAATTACTCCTACCAAGATCCCAGGAAAAGATCCCAATCTCAAAGAGACAGGAACTCATCACACACACACAAATCAAAGACTTTAACAAATCAAAGACTTCACATCCAAATCAAAGGACCTGAAGGGTATAAGAAAGGGGTTTTTCTACTCACAAGATTAGATTAGTCTCAGGAATGCTGTTATTAATGCCTTCCTATTAATAAAACTGATCCTGGCTTGCAATGCAGCTGACCAATCATTTCGTAGTGAATTTCCCAGCTGGGAAAATTTGAATTCACAAAGGAGAGAGCTCTCAAGGCTCCCTTTTCCTTTCAACAGTATATCCTAAAGCAGTGGTTCCCAAAGTGGGCGGTACCGCCCCCTGGGGGGGCGGTGGCATGCCTTAGGGGGGCGCTGAGAGGCAAGGGGGGCGGCAGGGGGGTGCTAAGAGACGGCAGGGGGACGCTGGAGGTGAGCGGCAGGGCACAATTCAGGGGTGAGAAAAAATGCCGCCGCGTTCGAGGCAAGGCCCCGCAGGATCATCCCATTGACTTGCACGCTCTGGTGCAAGGAGCTCCACCCACGAACACAGCATTGGGAAAGGAGAGCAAAGCCAGAGTGGCTTTGCTCTCCTTTTCAAATATCCTGCTGCCGTGTTTGGGGCAGCGGGGCGGCACCCCGAACGCAGCATTGGGAATAGGAGAGCAAAGCCTTTTCAAACATCCCACCGCCGTGTTCGGGGCGGCGGCCTGAACGCAGCGTTCTTCCCACCGCCATGTTCCACCCCATTGAGCCCCTTGCACCAGAGGCACCTGCCCAAGCGAGTCCGAATGGAGCGGTGCACAAAGTCAATGGGGTGAGCCTGAGAGAGGGAAAGAGAGAGAGAGAGAGAGAGAAGGAAGAAAAGAAAGAGAAAAGGGAAATAAAGAAAAAGGGACAAAGAAAGAAGGGGGATGGAAGGGACAGAAAGAAAAAGAAATAAAGAAAAAGGGACAAGGAAAGAGTGGGGGGTGGAAGGAAGGGACAGAAAGAAAAAGAAATAAAGAAGGAGGGAGGGAGGGAGGGAGAAAGATAATGAGAGATCTATTCTAGTCCAATCACCTGGTCCAGCAGGGTTAGAAGTGAGTGTGTGCGTGTGTGTTGTTCTTGTAATTTACCAGCACATTTTGATTTTGCCTTCTTCAGAATTGGCACTGTAATACATTGGGGAAAAGTAATTTTTTAGGGTGGAGATCTGGTCCAATGGATCCTGTTTAAAGCCTCAACAAAATGCGAGAGCTTCCTGATAGTCTTGGCCATGTTTCATCCACAAAACCTTTAATTAATAGAAGCCACAGATGTTTCAATGTGCTGGCAAAGATGCTGGCAAAGATGTTTCAACGTGGAAAAGGGCCTCTAAACTAGGCCTCATTTCAATCTGATGCATCAGGTCTCTCTCTCTCTCTCTCTCTCTCTCTCTCTCTCTCTCCCCCTCTCTCTCTCCCCTC